>BLKR01002790.1:0-177557 GCA_011170035.1 Teleogryllus occipitalis
ATAGGGTCAGTTATTTGTTGTATTATTTATTTATTTATTAGATATCTATTAAAGGTACCTTATTAATAATATAGTAATACAAATAATTGTTAACAATTTTTTTTCGTAAAACGGGTTCGGATGCAAAGATACAAATTTTTTTAATAAAAAAAGGGTAAATAAATAAATAATGAATAATGATAATGAAACCGGATACGCATGGTTCCGGCATGGAGTTGCTTAGCACGTGGTCCTGACAATACACTGGTTTCTCATTCACTTTCTTTCGGGCCGTGGCCATGGTCGGACCAGCTATGGACGTGGGTGCTTCAGCAACTCTGTATTGGAGTTGTGCTGTGCAGGAACATGTTTGACCAGTATATGTATTAGTAATGTGTGCATCCTTTATATGACCTTAACTTAGATATACAGTATATAATGTATTTATTTATTTAGTTATCTGTGTAATTATTTTTCTACATGTATGTTCATTCATGTTTTTTTATGTTGTTGTTCAGAAGAGTTTGTCCTTATTTATTGTGATTGTCTCTTTGTTTGTTAGCCCTGATGATGGAATAAAATATTCCGAAACGTTGGCAAACTAGTGTAATCCATTAATTGACCGATCCCGTGATCCATTATCCTATTACTTATTAACGGTCGTGATTTCTACAATGGTCAAATACGCTACGATATTGTCCTTGGGCAGGTCACTTATGTAGTGAATTGTAGTGAATGTAGTGAATAGTTTGAATATTACAATGTTCTTGATGCCAGAAAATTCTTTCGAAAAATCGCAAAAGCTACTGTTTATTTCAGACAAAATTCTAAATAAAACTTATTTTAAAATTTAGTATTTAAAACGATTGCACTTGGAAGTAAATCTCCAGCATGTGTATTGGTGGTGTTCGAAAACATATATTGTCACTATATAACTCAAACTTTTGCGAAAAACACTCATATTTTAAGAAACGTGCACATGAGATTATTTGAAAGACTAATAATGAAGAGCAGATTACATTAAGAAAGAAATATGTATAATTATCTTTCGTCTAACGCAGTGTATTCTTCAGACAACGTTCACAGAAGTAACGAATAGTACACAGAAAACTGCCAGAATAGCAAACATTCGTTTCGGTACATTTTTCAGTTTTAGAGGAATATCATTTTGTCACCCAATAGATCTTCATTGTATTAATTGTAATTATTAATTAATTGTATTTTAATATTTTTTCTAATATACAATTTGTCCGATTTGTTACACACGATTCAAGCAGGAAGCTTTAAGTTAAATTTACTATGCACACGAATAATATGAAACAATTGAATATTTGTAATATTGAAAAATTAAAACTTTGTATGGAAAAAGACTAACAATGTTTTTAAGTACACGTTGCAAAGGTTGCGATAGCTCAGTGGCATCGTTACAGTTTTCCCTGTAACGTTACTGACCGCGAGGCCCTAGAGTTCGAGTTCCGACGTTGGCGGATGTTCGACTGTGGTTACATATGTAGGTCGAAAAACTTTGGAGCCGTTTTTAAGAAAAGTTTGAAAATGCTTCTCAGGGACTTCAATTAAATTACCCCCAGATTTAAAGAATTATTTTCAAAATCGCAGGGCCTCGATTCGGGCCAGATCGTTAATGGAAAATTAGTTTTGACAAAAATTCTACGAATAGTTTACACACTAGTGTTCACAGAGAAACAGACAGACAGACCAGCGGACACATGGACGGAGAGACGGACGTTTTGATATAACAACACTCTCTTGGTAACTTAAGACCCCAAAACGTGTAATTCCATTAAATTCTCGACATCGATTTACTGCAACATTACATACCTCTCTAAATATTACTTTTGTTACTCCGAATGTTTACGAGGAAGTAAAAATAAATATATAAATAAATACACTTTCACACACCACAGAGTAGGTTACACGCAAAAAAGAATAATTACAGAGCCCGAATTCCTGCCCGTGAGAATGCAGTTCTAATGTTATTACATAAACAGGGGGTCCCACCAACTATGGACCACCCCCACAACTTCTAAACGGTTCAGGATATCGAAATGAAGTGTTTGCTGAATAATGAGGAATCATGGGGCAAGTAACGAGCCGTAGAGAAATTATCTATAATATTTTTAATTTTCGAGAAATATAATCAACTTCGATTTTTTAAATGGAACTATATATTTTTATCACCAGCAATGGATAGACCATGAAAAGAGGATTAAAATGATGTATCATTTGCTAATATTTTGATAGTAACTTGAGTATAAAATTAGGCTTTCTGACATGTGATTTTGAATTAAACGGGTAATCGTTGCAACTCTCGCTTTTGGGGAAGGTGGCCATCACGACGTCTAGACTGTTGCGTCTTGACTGAGAGGGGTGGCAGTGGGGGATAAGAGGCATAACTACAGTAATTCTTAGTGATGGCACAGACATCACACTAAGAAATACCAATTTTGACAATCAGAATGGGAGACATTTTCCATTTATTTATTTGGATTTAACTTGCCTTCTACTAAAATTTCAAAACATTGATCGTTCCAAAGAACGATATAAAAAGTTGGTAGCGTAAAGAAGGTGTTAATAATAATAAATATCATTTTCAAACTGAATAAGAAGCCAACCACCGTCTCTTCGTTGGTAAATGTCATTTTTAATTAAAATGATCACTCGTCCACTTTGCAACCATACGACTGCTGTTCTTGAATGGAAAAGAAAACTGTACACTTCCGTCTTCTGCCTTTTCAAGTTTGAGGCAGCACTTGGCGCTATGAAATGAGAAACACTCTAATCAGAATGAACAGTAGCGAATACAGATATGCATTTTTGTTAAAGTTTGGTAGTTACACTGACAGAACTGTCAAGAGTATTTCAAGTTTTTTATTACTTTGTTCTTCTGGTAGTACGTGTTTAAATAGGAAGTTAAGTTACTGTGAATAATAAGAGAAAATGTCTACCTGTCTATTATTTAATGAATTAATCAAGATATTACTATGAAACTCTTTAAGAATTCATTCGCTTCCCATATATTAAAGTGATAGCTTGTTTCTGCACTGAGTTCGAGTTTTGTAAATTTAGAAATGACCTTTATAATAATAATAATAATAATAATAATAATAATTATTATTATTATTATTATTATTAATTTTATTATTATTATCGTTTTCGCTACAATATTTTTATTTCGTTCTTTTCGATTATCGTTGATTTGGAATTTCAGAAGAGTTCAACTCAGATGAACAACTGGGAAAAAATTCTCATTCAGATCGTTAAAATTGATGTTTGTTCATATGTTTTTCATGTCAAGATCATGAATTGCTGCAATTACACCTTCATCCTACACGGCCATCTCTCTCACACTCCTCTCTTCACAAAACAGTATCAACATCGCGAAGGCCACCTTCCCAAAACGGCGACTGTTGCAAAGGCTACCCGTTTACTTGAAAATCTGATTCCAAAAAATCTAATTTTATACTCAAATTACTCTTAAAATACTAACATATGATAAATCATTTTATTCCAATATTCATGATGATAACATTGCTGATGAAAAAATATATAGTTCAATTTAAAAAATCAGAGATCATTAAATTTCTCGAAAACTAAAACTATTATAGAGAATTCCTCTACCAGCATGTTACCTGCCCCAAGATTTTGCATTGTTCAGCGAAAACTGCAACTCGATACCCTGAACTGTTTAGAAGTTATGGGAGTGGTCCATATTTGGTGGGACACCCGGTATCATATAAACATTAGAAACCCTATGTAACTTGATCGATGATAAATGAAAGCGATTGCTGTATACTAAGCGAATGAATAGGGATGACTAAATACGTCTCGTAGTGGAAACCTCGAAATGTTTACTTTTCATAGCGTCAACTTCGGGTAGCTATATTTTCTTAATTAAACCCCAAAATATCCAAGCAATTATTTCAAATTAAATAAAACTACAATTTTATTGACAATAATACTAACCTGATAAGACTTTCTACAAACAATTATAAGGAGATGTGAACTTCATCCTAAATTTTCATCCTAAATCGTTACTTTTAATTTTAACGATTATGTTAATGTTTGCTACTCAGAGACACGGAGCACGCTCGAAAGAACACAATAAGTAAACGAAATTGAGGATATTATGATTATTATGTCGTAGTAGCTTCATTGTTGAAATGACGACTGATTCTTTCATATGAGATTTTCTGTGTTTCATGAAGATGACCTCGGCGTATACGTATTTCGAAGACGTGTAAACTTCCATGATTTTGACGCGATAAGCGATGACCTCAAACAATCCACTTCGATTCAGAGGGTAGTGTCAAAAATCATTGGCGTGTTAGTGTCGAATGGAAAAGAATGCGTCTAGGAATTGTTCTGAACTTGGAATAATTGAATTTTAAAAACATGTTTATTTGCAAACTTTGCACCTTCATTGAAATTTACTTAACTGCATACGTAAGTTCACATTCCTTCAATTACAAATGTCCATAAATAAACATATGTCAATACAATATTATAATAGACTTATTACTTTTTCGCATATTCCATGCTGATGCTATATGCTTCTAAAGGCAGCAGACTTACTGGTTAGAATGAAATTGTGAATGTTATAACAATGTATTTCGTATTTGGAACGTGTGAATACTGAGGAGCCGGAAGCTTTAATGTCTATATTTATACGTCAAGACAATTAATGCAAAATTATTGTTTTCTTGTATATTTAATTTGAAAAATTTTCCACAATTTTATATGTAAAGAATTGGCTTCCTAAGAAGGTGGATAAAGGCTTTCTCGAGGGAAAGCGAGTGTTACGATTTACGCTTACAAGCTCAGCCTATTTCGCCTTGAAACGTGTGGAGGAAGGACGCAATTTTCACCGGGAGGTATTTCTGGAAGCCAATTGATGACTCTTTCTTACTCCCAAGTTGAAGATTGTTCGGTAGCCGACTCGAGTAGTATTTTAAAATTTATGCTGTAATTGTTAAACAAATGGAACTTAAAGTATTTAGAATAAAATGAAAAATTAAGGAGCTGAAAACCAGGAATATCTAACCAGCAACAATTTTCGTGGCAATTAATGCAAGCGTTGTGGACGCTTGTCCCCTCCACCCCGTTAGGAACTTCAAATGTATTTGCCGGAGAAACTAAGCGAGCCGTTGCAAAACGGCTTATAGAAAAGCTTAACGTGGGAACTGCCAAAAAAATAGTTGCCATGACATGCTAATTTCTTATAAACACTTACGTATCTCGAAAACGAAAGGAAGCGCTAATCGGATTGCGGAATTTTACATCTCGTTTAAAGGCAATTTTAAAAAAGCAATACGTTTTTTTGTAAAATTTAAAAATTTATAAACAATTTCCAAATTTTGCAATTCTAAAGTGGGAAGGGTTTTCTGATGTCCCAGAACCAAAAACTGCGAATTAACAATTTTGCAACAATTAACAATTTTATAAACAATTCCGAAATGTGCGCTATTCCTGCCGGGGAGTGTCCCCAAATTGCCCCTGATTTGATGATAGCAAAATAACAGTTTTGACATGAGATGCAAATTAATTGCTTAATATCTAGTTTAATTTTTACTTTAATGATAAATATACAGCTGGTCTTTGAATTTTACTTTCTTTTATTGAAATTGTTCCCTAGAAGTCCTAACGATTCGAGAAAGACAGTATTTTGCATTTTTGCAAATGTAATATACATATGAACAATTGAAAATATGCAATTATAATCGTTTTTCTTATCGCAAAATTCTGTAGTAAACTAGTTTGATAAGGTTCATAAATTGCGTTTGGACAAGAATATTGGAATTTAAATATCTATAAGAACGTAATTGTTCTAAAATTAGTGTTATTTTATCTTATATCAATGTAATTGCTTCAAAAAGAATTGTGTTAACAGTGGTTAAGTGCTATGAGTTTATATATATTTCAATGAATTTACTTTCATGTTCATTGAAGTGTTTCTTTCATGTATTTTTCATTTGAAAATACTTCCACATCTGAACTGGCGGCACCCGCCATTTTGTACGACGTAATTTTGTTAGGGCACTCCCCCCTGCGTTGAGACGATGGCTATGGCATTGGCTACGATGGTTTGTGAGGCTCCGCCAGCGACGTTTCGTCATGACACGGGCTGTCCAAGCTGTGCAAAAGCTGAACTTAGCCGCAGACGGCCGCGATCAATTTATGTTTCCAGTACTGTACACACACTCACTCTCACACAGTCTCTAACACACACATACACACTCACTCTCACTCTCATTCTCACACGCTCTCACTCTCATTCTCACACGCTCTCACTCTCATTCTCACACGCTCTCACTCTCATTCTCACACGCTCACTCTCATTCTCACACGCTCTCACTCTCATTCTCACACGCTCACTCTCATTCTCACACGCTCTCACACGCGCTCACACTCTCTCACGCGCTCACACTCTCACACGCTCACACTCTCTCACACGCTCACACTCTCACACGCTCACACTCACACACGCGCGCTTTCACACGTACACACACTTTGACACATACACACTCTTTTACACACAATCAAGAGTGTGCGTGATGAAGTGCATTGTTATTAACTACACTGTTGGTACTAGATGTTCGATTTTTGATTGGTTCTTCTTATTATATTTCAGATACATCTGTCTGGAGGATAATTCTAGCGGCCGGCTGTTCTGATCGGTAGTTTTCCGTGGTTTCTCCGATCAACACCAGGCGAATGCCGGAGCAGTACCCTACCAAACGGGCCACGGACCGCGCGTGATCTTTCCTTCCACTTGTTTGTCCTATCATTTCCCCTTACACACACACTAACATGCACTACACTACCACATATTCCGGGAGACTGGTCGGGAGCTTAGAGCTTGTCGCGGCTGGGGCGGTGCCCCGCTGGTGAGAGAGTCCTGGTTAAGGGGAAACCCCAGTAGCCGACGGTAGTTCGGCGCCGGATCTTGCCGTCCAGCGAGGGAATATCACCGCCATCTCCCGAGAAAACATGCACTATACTTACGGGACTAATCAAAGCCCTTGTCGCGCCAGGAAACGGAAAAAAGCAATCAATCAGATACTTGTTTGTATTTATTATGTAATGATGAGATTAATATTAAGATTGGGATTGATATATTGATATCTGTACTGTAATAATGATGTGATTGAACTTATTGATTATTGTGGATATTTCTTGGCACTTAAGTTTTTTTTGTTTTTTATAGTGGCTTATTTGTTTGCTCTCATTTCGTAATGGTTTTTCTGCCAAACAGTTTCGGCCTTCGGGGAAATAAACGATTAGAATTAAATCAATATATCTCACTCACACACGCACACACACTCTCACACATACACTCACATAAGGGCAGAGGCGACAGAAGAGAGCAAATGCAACGACAGATTCCTACAGCTGAATTGTGTATCAGTCGACAGCATGGCGGGGTAAATTTTCATGCAGTTTCAGACGGGACCTGGTTGTTTCAGAGCCTACCATCTCAGATTCAAATTTGATGTTACCAAGCCCTGTCCTGTGTGCGAACCTAATGTCGAGAACGCCAAACGCGTGTTTTTTCACTGCTTACATTTCGAACCCCAACGACGAGTCATCGTTGAAGTACTCGGTATATGCCATATGACTCCAGAAAACTTAGTTGCATGTATGATTGCTTCTGAAAGTAGTTGGAGGTCGGTGTGCAATTTTGCACAAGAGATAGTGCTGAAATCAAGACGCCTGGACAAAGAAAGGAGGGATATCTCATGATTAGACCGCGGACATTTAGGTAAAAGTCAATTTTTTCTGGTACCTTGTACTAAATGAAGTTTTATACATACAATTAAGGATTATTTGAACTAAATTCCGTGAATTTTATAGTATATAAAAAAGCATATGTCAACATTAATACTTATTTGAACTCACCTTACTTTTAAAAACCTAAAAATAGACTAATTTGCCTAATTTATTTTGTATCAGGCTACTTTTAACGTTTTTCCTTCTGTGTCGAGACAATAGACAAGGATGAGGAGGAATTTTAAGTTACGTTAATATGCAAGATAGCGAGAAATGAATATACAGGACAAGGATCATGCGACAAAAGTCATCATGTTACTACTTCCTAACTCCGTAGAAATGACTGCCTCTGCTTCTAAGATAAGGCCATTGAATTTCCGAGAAAGAAAACAGATCTTTACCGACAAGGGACATTTATTTTCTCTAGAAAATTTGGAGAAAGTATTAGTAATTTATTGTGAGGCCAAATACGGAACGAATAATTCTAACTAGAGGACAAACAATTAAGCTACTTCATATATAGTATTATCTCAAAATATACAATACTGATTCTAGTTAATATTGATTTATGTTTTTTTATCTTTGTGAAATATATGCAATAAATTTTAAACTAGAGGTGCCACAGAATGGCACAGACTTTCTCGTAGTTAAGTTTTCTAATTTCCTTGGTGTGAACTGGCTTTACGGTCTTGCCTCATTCTCTTGCCAGCTGCCATCTATTGCCGGCCAAAATACACTTGTTTTGACATTTTCTCAACTTTTCGGTTTCTTAATAGTATAACCGAAACATGACTTCAAGAATGTTAAAGAAGAATAAAACCTCGGCCTCAATAGAAATTTTCATTGAAAAATTTGAAACCGTTTTTAAGAAAATGGCGATTAAGCATTACTGTAGTTGCGAAATTTGAATCTCATTTTCACAAAAATCTATTGAGTTTTCGAAAAACGTCATTCAAAGTCCTTCGAAGCACATCCACTCACAAACGTAGTAATGTATAAAAATCGATGGAAGTGTGCATATTTACGGCAGATTTCAAAAAAATACATGTATAATTCTTGGAAAAAAAATCCACCAAAATTAACTTTACGTCATATTAAACAGTGTCATTACTCCTACCTGTTGGAAGTGTTTGAAGAAAAAATTTGGTGTCGTTTTTTAGAAAATAGCGTTTGAGCGTTTCTGGAAATGCGGAATTTTGAGCTCATTTTAAGAGAAAATTGTTGACTTTTCTAGAAACTTTACTTGACATTATTTAAAGCACATGTACTCATAAATATGATAACGTGAAGATATCGCCTCTAATGTAAAAATTACCGACGTGAGAGAAGTGAAAAAATTTTTGTAATTTTTGAAAAAACAAAAAAATAGCGCGTTTATGTCATCGTATATGGTTTGTTGGTCACTAATTTTACCAAAAATTTAAAGACAAAATTTGGAGCCGTTTTTGAGAAAAGCTTGTTTTTGTTATTTTTTAAAATTGCAAATCTTGCACGCACTATGGCGCGAAAACTGCTAAAATTTTTAAAAAATCTACATGACCTTAATGAAAGAACTATTTAAGGGCAACTAATTTCATTTGAAGGAAAAATCTCTATCTTCAATTTTATAGTTGTAGAAGGACGCCAAAAAAAGTCAGGTTTGCAATTTTCGAAAATTCAGAGTTAACCGTGAAAATCGGATCTATGCTACTTTCATAAGTATATTCGACAATTCTAACAAACAATTTAAAGAAAACATTTGGAGCGGTTTTTGAGAAAGTTTTGAGAAACGCCGCAAGGCTTTATGAAAAGTACCCCCAAATTTTAAAAAATGTTTTTCATAATCTCACATCTTCAACTAGAGCTAGATCGACGAGGGTTTCTTCAATTTGGAAAAGATCATACTTGTGGTCACGGACGGACGGACGGACGGACGGACTGGTAGACGGACGTTTTGCTTCCATTTGGTTTTTCGGCATGAACCCACAAAACAGGAATTCTGGCTACACCACCTGTTAGAGTAGTTTTTTCTCTTAATTTTGCAACTGGTTTTATGCATTTTTTGTCACCAGATTTTTTGGCATTGAATTTTTTCCACCGAAAATCCGCCGTTTCTTCGCGCAGCATTACATAACTTTCTCTATAGTACGTATATTACTCCGTACATAAGTACGTAAACGAGAAAGTAAAAATGCGTGTGTTGTGTAAGTTTTCTATTTTAATTGTGCCTTTTCTACAATTTAAAAGACCTAACTGAGATGCTGAAATAACCTATATTAGGCACCTAAAACCACCTCACCACAGCGATGCTAGTCTACGCGTAAATTTCCATATAGTCTACGTCTTCACGTAAAAATGTGGGGACAACGTACACTGCGTAATCGTGTAAACAAAAATATTTTCTTCGCGGAGGGAGGGAGGCAGGCTGGCGATTTGAGAATTTTGGTCAGCTATGTGTCCAATATTTCCACACAAGGATATTTTCAAAATACACGAAGAACATAATTGCTCGAAAATCAAAAACTTTTAATAGCTGTGTTACGCCGTTGTTACACAAGGTCTTGGTTGACTCGCGTCGTAGAGCAACAGCATCTTAGGCGGAACGGTCAAAGCGCACGTGTGCCGTTTAGATGGAATGTTATTCTACGATGCGCGTTAAGTAACGCGCGTCAACGCAACACTTGTGTGCAGGGGGTCCTAAACCTACCCAAAAGTATATAAGGTATAATATTTTTGATTTAGTTATATCTGTACATGTAGTTTTGGTTTTTACCCGCTTACCTTGGATTTATTTATTTTTTTGAAATGTCTATTCTGCATTTTTTTTAAAGCCTAAATGTGTTTTCGAGTTATTTTTATACAATTTTAGTGTTGAATGGTGGTGCCATTTGATATTTTTAAATTTTCTTTGAGTTTTCTCTAAATGGCAATTTTTGGGGGGGGGCGTCTTTTCCATTTCATTGTATTTTTGAAGTTCAGTAATTTATTAATACTTAGTTTTGCCATTTTTTGGCAATAAATATCTGCACATATGGCTGAAGAAGCGTCAGAAATACTTTCACATATCTGATCTTTTGAATCTAGAATTAATGACGAATTTCTACTCATTACAGGTCACGTAAAGTCAAAAAATATTGTAAGTCTACATAGATTACAATAACTTTCTAGTCTAGAAGTAAAAATCACAGTCTACATGTATGTTAAGTAGAAAATAACGTACTTAGAAAACATATGTAGACATACGTAGGCTTAAATTTGGAGTCTACGACCCAACATTGTTAAATATAAATATACGAGTTTATGAAAGAATAGTTTAGGCGAAACACATTTTTATACGTATAACTCTACCCTTCTTACCCTAAAGTCATTAAATATATAATGATTCTCAATATCTTGCCATTAACTTTATATTTGCTTTGAATTAGGAAATTCGAGTTTCTTCATATTTCAAGTATCATTTAATTGCTTTCTAAGACTTAAATTTCACAATATTTCAATCTGAATATTTCTATAGAAAAACGTTTACCTCCATTCTCATATGCTCAAGTTTTATCTACCAAATTACTGCACGGAGGTCAAAGTAGCTAATCCGGTTTGCCATCTCTTTCGTAATTAACATCGCATCTACCTCGAATAAATTGAAAAAAAAAAACTTCTCTACTTCAGAAGGAAGGGGCTCATCCTTGAAAAAAAGGATCATTCAATAACTCAACATACCGTATGGGAGATAAAGAAAGATCAAGTTATAATTTACAATCAAATAAAGTATAATAGTTTATTTTGGCACAGTTTTTTATTACAGTTTCATATGTACCCTCGAACTTTAAAGAATGAACAAACAAAATATTTATTTAAATTTAAAATTAAGTGAAAGCTGTTACAAAATTGCTGTTCATAATTATAACTTTAAAAATTAATTTTCAGTAAAGTACGATTCGAAAAAATATATCTAAAAATGTTTACACTAACACTTCAGTTCTCTTCTTCCTTATACTTTACAACAATGGTCAATCAATCTAAAAGTCATTCAATCTAAAAGTTATAATGCCTTACAAACTACAACACTTCTAAATTTCAGATTTTTAAACTTACTAGCACAATTTTTGCACTTCCCCAAAATCTCCAATTCACTGTTTTAGAATTCTTAGTCCACTTAGTAATCATCTCATTCATGTATATTTAGTGTTCGCCCTCTTTCAAACCATCATTTCACTAACTTCTGTATACATTAACACATCTCTATACCATGCTGAGCCGAAATTCAAATAATCGATTTTACGTTGATGGAGGTGGTTGTACTTTCAAGTGTTTGTCATTATCAATCTTTTAACAGGGCGCCGTCAAACCTTTCCATCAAAAATAAAGGGCCACGGCCATTTCAGAATTCATTGATGCTTAGTCCGAAGTGAAATAAATACTTAACGACCCTCAACTTTATGCATCGAGAATAAAAGTAGCCAGTACAATTCATGGAGATTGTTCACGGGTTTTCTGTCCCAGTAAATACAAACCAACATGAGAGTATTAAATAGAACATCAGATTTTAAAGTATTAAGAACGAAAAAAACAACTTATAAGTACTTCGATGTCATTTTTATCTGATTCTTCCTCGTAGGAAGACTGCACTCCAAACGACCAATCCTAGCATTCCCCACTTCCTGGTCGGCCGGTGAGTGGGTCGTACGGATCAGCGGCTCTGCGGGTCCAGCAACTGCATTTGCTCGTCGAGCCAGGGCCGCATCTTGGCCACGTCAGTGTAGACGGACGGGATGTTGGGGTCGGAGCAGCCGATGCCCCACGACACGATGCCTGCCTGCTCGTAGCGGCGTGGGTCGTGGCTCGACTGGCACACCAGCGGCCCGCCGCCGTCGCCCTGCGGAAAGCGCCAAACGCGTCATTCAGGCGCTCCTTAGGTGGAAAGGCGAGGGGGACCCACTGGGTCATTACTTTCTTCTTAGGTAGGTATGGCCAAAAAAGCGGTAATTGGAAATTTACACTAATAGCAGGCGCGGATCCACGGGAGGTGAAATGAAGGAAATCCCTCCCCCCAATTTTTTTCTCCATTTTTAACCATTACTTTTAACTTGTCGAAAAACTTTCAAGCAAAACTATTTTCTAATAATCATTAAAACTATTAAATATCCCATCATGATCTGAGTTTGGCCTGCGTCATTCTACATTATCTGTAACATGCCACATTCGACCAAAACATTTTGAATACCCCCCCCCCAAAAAAGGAATCTTCTCTGAATCCACCTCTAGCAGTAGTATATTGTACAACTTGTTTATAATGTTCAGCTTTACCGCACAAGTAAACATTTTGAAAACGAGCGTTGTTGGAAGCGATATATTAAATATGTACGAATGCAATAAAGCCACAATATAAACTCGTTGCGTACATTTGTTCGTATAACAGCATTATAAATGTATAAGAGAAACAAAGTTATTTTTTGGAAAAATCTTTGTGACGTCTCTGATTTTTTACACCTCTGCGAAAAAAAATGGTCGGTTGTTCTTCTGCTGCGATTGGCTGAATGTGTAATGTAATTATTCATGCCATTAACGGGCAAGTACGTCATTATCTGTGCCGTAAGATGTCCTTTCATGAACGATTTCTCGTAACATAAAAGGTCGTTTATAATGCTGGAATACAAAAACAAAGAAGCTTTACCAAAGGTAAACATTTCCCATGCTTTTAAAAATAACCATGCATTTCATAACGATCCATCACTATCAGATTTTTCATCACTTCCAGTTTCCCTGATCCTTTGAGCAAATGTTTAGGTAGCCCTTTATTTGACTTCTAGACAAATATGCCCTAACCAACTTTCTTGAGCCCTGTGGACAATAAGAGTCATTTAAATAATTGTCTCCAATCTCTCGCGGTAGTGACAATAGCCCAAGTATGTGGCTTCTTTGCCTCTGAAAATAGTTTTGATTACTGGGGACGGAACATTTTCTCATCAATTCTTGCCAAAAAACGCTCGCTGCTACTTCTAAGTGGAGCGTACGAACCTTGCAGGTGTCCTTGCCGTTCTCCGCCCCCGCGCACATGAAGCTGTCGTGCAGGTGGTAGAAGACGCCGAGACGGGTGGTACGCAGCCGCTCCTGGCACTCGTCCCGGGGCACCACCGGCAGCTCCACGCGCCGCAGCAGCTGGCGCAGCGCCCCGTTCTTGCCTGCGCACGCGCAGCACACACGGACACGGCCCTCAGCACGGGCGCTCGGCACGCAAGGCTTGCGAGCCGCCGGCGGGCAGCGTGCGCAAGCGCAAGGAAAGGATTCAGAGCCCCTTCACACGGGGAAGCTCAGCAGCGCTTCCGAGCGGCGCGTCTCATGGCAAGGCATTGGTTTACATGGAGCTATTTACATAAGCTGGCGGACACCCAGCAATCTGTTAGTGGACCATTTTTCACTTATTATAGTTAATATAAACGTTGGCGTTTAATAAAATGATAAATAAATCTCCATCTGTAAAGGTCAAAGAAATATTTTCTATCAAACTAAAGGGCCTTTTACATTATTATTTAGCAGAGCTTCCGAGTGACGCATCTGCCGGCAAAGCATTGGTTTAAATAGAGGTATTCAAACGAGTGGTAGCTGAAACGGTTGGTGACGCAAATCTGCCACATGCAGCACACGCGTTTCCGCGCTACTGCCAGCAAAAAGTTCTAAATTTCAGCATTCCCACTATACATCGAATTTTTTAATATGGCATCTCAAAGTCACGCACGAAAACGGGAGTGGGAAGGCAAACTCCAATAGAGAGCCGCAAAATTGGGAGCTGTAGTGACATTGCAGCTCCCTATTGGAGGCAGCCTTCCCCTGTTTCGTGCGTGACCTTGAGACGCCATCTTTAAAAAAATCGAAGTATAGGTCTAGAAGTATCGAAGTATAGCCTAGCTGGGTACATTGATTGGCTTGTGGCTGCCGGCGCTCACAGCCTTCCCTTCCCCGCGCTTAGTGGCCTTGGACGACTTTGTGCGAAGGGGCTCAGCGCTTCTCGGTGGCGCCATGTGAAACTCCCACTCCCACTCCCACTCCCACTCCCACTCCCACTCCCACTCCCACTCCCACTCCCACTCCCACTCCCACTCCCACTCCCACTCCCACTCCCGGCCAATGCCACCGCAGCGCTCAGCAACTTCTGCTCGCACCTACCCCCTTCAACTCTGACGCGATTCCTGAAAGAATGATGTCACCTCAGAAAGACGCGAATCCCTGTACCGAGCAACCCGCGGCAAGTCCCAACAGTTATCACCCCATATTTGCTACCGTCACTGTGCCGCACAAAGAGAATTTTCTACGTAGACCCCTTCAGAATGCAGCACCGTAGTTAATTGCGCCTTCCTATGGCCGGAGCAACTGGAGGGGGCGATATTCTGGGGTTATTACTTTGCTGCGTCTGATATTTGATCAGCTGTTACGGTGCTGTCCAATCGGTCAGCCAATCACTTCAGTGACGTCATAATGGTGGCGTTCAGCCTTACGATATGATGACACATTAACAGCTGATTTATTTCAAACGCAGCTCTGTAAAAACCACGGAATAGAAATGAGCAAGCGACTTGTTCAAGGTTGGGAGGAGGAAAGAGGAAAGGAAAGTCATTAGTTTCTCACAGACCGTTACTTCGATTTTCCCAGAGCTTCACACCGTATGTTTCATAAATTACGATTGTATGGTGAAAAATTGTGCATCCAACTTTTGTTTCTTTGTGGGAAGTCAAATGGTGTATTAACCGTTCGTTTTTTTTCACTAACTTACAGGGCACGGAGAATAGCAACAAAGTACCAGGTCACTAGTTTCTGGAATAAACTCCGATATTTAGCAGGTGGCTTACACGTGAATGAATAAACCTATGAAACACAGCCTTCATTACTCCATTGCTGCCTCCCACTCAAAGATATTTCCATGTAATTTAATTTGAATATGACCTAATAATTCTGAAAAAGTGAATTCACGAAAATAGTTATCGCAACAATTTTCATAGGTAGTAAAAGTTTAAGAAAAGCGAAACCTGACGTAATTTTTCCCACATGGAGTATTTGCAAAAAGTTGGTTGTGTAGTTAGAGTGAAACTGTTGTTCAGGCAATATATTGAACTCTGTACTTCTGTTCTAAGAAGTTGTGTGGACAAAAAGTGTATTACTTCGACTGTATTAAGAGTTCCACAAATTATTAATGCAAATTTCATGCAATAATAGTTGTATATAGTTACATCGTAGATGACTATACTGATGCTCTAGTAACTAGTTGAACCGGGAGGGAGGCTGCCCGTCCTGGCGGCACCTTTTTACTCCCTATCTTCTTAACACCATGGTGCATACATACAAGATGAACTACACCGTCACCTATTTATGCGCTTATCTTGCGACCTCGAGGTTTTCTATAAGGAAAACCGTATACTTGAAAGTCATGTCCATGCGGCGAAAGTTCCATCTTGGTGCACGTTATGTGACAGGTTTCCACCCAATATTCACATTGTCAGTGAACTATAATCCCTACATTCTTCAATTTTCCCTAAACAACATTATTTTCTCAAATCTTAATACCATTTTGACGTACGAAACACTAATACTGAATTAACCCAAATATGCAAAAAGATTATACTACAGCAATACAAAACTAACCAAATATCTTCACGATATAATCAACTTCCAGAAAATCTTTCTCCAAAACCAGGGGAAATTACTCTACGTTCTAGCATCTTCTACAAGAATATTTCTATCATGAGAATACTTATCTATCATGAAAAATACTATCATAAGAATACTCTTGAGCAGTGTGAAGTGGTCTGGAGCTCCTCGCGTGACTATCTCTGATTTTGGGGAAATTGTATAAGCCTAGTCTAAAACGCCTCAAAGGCACTTTGTGAACTTTTATCTTCATTTGTGAAATAGTTGGAGATATAGTGGTTTGTTTGACACCATGTAGTGTCGTTTTATAGAACGTCAGGATTTTCGCTATTTTAGGATACAATATTTTCTTCTACTCATGGCGAAAAAATGAAACTGCTTACTTGACCCAGCGTTTCGGCTCTATTCAATGGAACTAATATCATTTATTTTAATAATACACAGTGGGTATATCGTCACAATGTCACTAAAAAAAAGTTCAAAAAATTGAGAGATTTTAACCTTTTAATACCTTCCATAATATTTAAGTAAGAAAAATAAAATTTAGGTAGTAATTGTACCAACAGTTTAGCATTTAATTAAATTTAGCAAATAATTTATCAACAGTTTCTGAATGCAAAATTTTAGCGCGAGAAAGCTGTGTCTGTATGTCACAGCTTTTGTTTTTAGTACACGTTATTGAAGTGGGAATAGTAATGAGAATTACAATTACCATGGACATGTGTAATACAGTAATAATGGCTTAAATAATGCTATTTTGTACATTAACTATAGTTTATCGCAATGGCAATTACTTCCAACTGTCTAATTTGGGGCATTGCATGTCAGCGTTGGCAATTAATGTACTTTCCTAGGGGCTTCAAATATATATTTGCGAATTTGCTGCAATTTACACGCAATGTATTAATTGTGTTAATAATTGTAAAGTTGTTACTGGTCCCTCTGAATAGAATGGAATAAGCTGTACAAGTAAGCTCAATTTAATTTGTTTAGATATATAGGAGAAGGAAATATTGCATCTTACGGATGCTAAAACATTATTGAATACAACGACGCTGCATGGGGCCAAACAAACTGCTACATCTCAAAAACTCTTTCACCTATGACGCTACAGTTTCACAAAAGTTTATTCGAGACATTTGGAACACAGCATATGAAGTGTCACTCAAATCCGAAATGATCGCGGGGGGCAGTTCTCCAAAATTAGATTACTTGACATTGAATGACCACTTCCTCTTAAAAATGAAGTTACATTGAAAATGAAAAAAATTAACTCTGTGAAAAACTGCTCTAATTAAGTTTCGAAATTAATTTTACGTACCAATGTGTTTTTGATTCGGAATTATTTTTGCAATTACTTTATTATAATTCTTTATTGTGAAGCACAGATTGCTAATTATTCTTTGATCTGTACAACAAGGGGAAGAACATTTATCAAACAAGGAGTGCGTAACTTGAAAATAAGTGTATATGAATGAAGGAGTGTTGGGAGTATTCACAACATTAGGGAATACGTGAACCATTGGAGCACTGGAGCTTTGATGACTCATGCAATGTGAAACAAAATTACTGAGTTTTCAGTGCATACCTACTTTCCGTTCACAAACATCAAAGACATGCTCGCATCGCATCATAAAAACATGCAGGACCAACCTGAGAATGAAACACGCCACAGCGGCCGCAATGTCGTCGTCTAGACCTGTACCTACAAAAATAGGCGTTGTTTGTGTAAGTGTTGAATAATCTCCGGATCTGAAAATCATCTTCCAATATGAAATTTAGAAATAGATAATTGATTGACTAATTATTGTTTCTGAAATCTGCATACCTTTGCAGTTGATGTTCAGGATACGAAAATCGGGTAGTCTTGTTTGAACATAGTAGCTGCATGGAGGAAAAGACCTTGAATAAACGGGAAGGTCGAAGTTCGTCAGACTTGAGTTAATGTGGGTGTGAACCACGTTGTGTACCACTTGGCATGTGTTGGTGTAACGTATCAGAACGAAAATAGTCTGTATGACAAATGTACTTCATTGGCCATCACAAAATTATGCAAGTCATTTGGTATAGGTTTCTTTGCTAAATTAATGCAAACATTTTACTCTTCCCAATCATTTCAAATCAATCCTAGGTATAAGTTCCAGTGACATACAAGCCACTAATCTCCCTCGCTTCAAAATAAGCAATTAAGAAAAATAAAGTGAATACTATCCCAAGAAACATAACCATAAAAAATTACAATATACGTAACATACACGAAAGTAACTTTTTATTTTAATTCACGACGTTTTATAGAATTTTAAGTGTTACGTTCGGAAACTTAGACGAGTATCACAATGTTTGCACGAGACTTTGGCAAATTAATACTATCAATGGGCAGAGTAGCGTTCAAAAACTATCTGGACATTTCTTGCCATTTCATTAATTCAAATTCATTATCTTACTTCGCCCCTAAGTAGGAGGGAGAGAAACCAGAAATGGACACGAGGTCAAGCTCGCCTCACCAGTATTAATCATCCAAAGTCCAAATGGACGTTTGAAAAATTTCCATCACTTCTGCTGTCATGGAATGTAGCGTTTTAATAAAGCCCATTTTCTCGCCCTTTACCGGAACCTCCAAAATTCATAATTAACTGGTGAAAACGTTACGCAAGAGTTATTACAAATTTAGAATCTCTCTATGAAAGGTATTGTGTCACCCATTAATATCAGCCAACTTTTTTGTTTTTGTAAACCTGCAAATTCTCGAAGCACAAAAGATGCTCTTAAAAGAGTTCTATTAAATCCCAGGCATCTACACGTCACCATTATGACTATCAGTTAATAAGGAAAGGCCAGGACAATTCGGACGTTCAACTATGTAGGCCCCGCACGCAACCCATTGTAACGACTACACCCACATAACGTTTAGATCTTTTTAGTGTGATCTTAATAATGATAATCATTTCATTACAGGCTAAATGCAATATTCTATTTTCGGCAGGAGGTAGTAGATTTGTCGGCAGGTAAGTCCTCTGTGATCGGAGACGCCGCCGCAACGACCACCCCGTGGGCGATGCACTCACCGGGCGCGTCGGTGCCCCAGCCGGTGGCGATGCAGCGGCGGCCGTCGAAGGAGGCGCCGTAGGGCGGCAGGCAGATGGGCGCCACGTGCAGCGCCGCGTCGAACGGCACCTCCAGCACCAGCAGCGCCGCGTCGTGCAGCAGCGCGCGCCGCGTGAAGCGCGGGTGCACCACCACCTGCGACACCTGCCGCTCCTGGTGCGCCAGCGGCTCGTCCCTGCTGGCCGCGTCCCACTCGCCCGCGCGCACCCGCAGCTCCTCAGGGTTCAGCGGGCGGTTGTTCGTCAGCTTGTCGCTGCGGGGCACAGACGAGAACACAATCAGCGAGTCTCTAAGCTTTGGGATTCGAGGCACACTTGTGTGGACACAATTCGCGAACCTATAACAGTTGGGATTCGAGGCACACTTGTGTGGACACAATTCGCGAACCTATAACAGTTGGGATTCGAGGCACACTTGTGTGAACACAATTCGCGAACCTATAACAGTTGGGATTCGAGGCACACTTGTGTGGACACAATTCGCGAACCTATAACAGTTGGGATTCGAGGCACACTTGCGTGGACACACATTTGCGAATCTATAACCGTTGGGATTCGAGGCACACTTGCGTGGACACACATTTGCGAATCTATAACCGTTGGGATTCGAGGCACACTTGCGTGGACACACATTTGCGAATCTATAACCGTTGGGATTCTAGGCACATTTGTGTGGACACACATTTGCAAATCTATAACCGTTCGGGATTCGAGGCACACATTCGTGTGCACACACCAACGCGAACAGTGAATTTTAGGATTGGCTCACAATAATAAAAACCGTGAGCGACGTTGCTGCCTATGAATTACGAATGTCCAGTTCCTCTCCGTAATGAACTATTTGTACGACTTTTTTAAAATCTCACTTTCCTTTATATTACGAAAATTTTCTAATAACTGACAATTCTCTAGGACATTTGTTCGTCTGTCGCTGTGGGACACAGACGAGGTGGAAACGCATTAGCGAATCTCTAACCTTTGGAATTCGAAGCACACTTTCGTGTGTACAAACTCGCGTAACAAAGGATTTTCACGATTATTATTATTATTTATTATTATTATTTATTATTATTATTATTACTATTATTATTAATATTATTAATTAAAATAAAGGTGCGACTTCTCTGCAGATGAAAAATTACGAATGTGTGCAATTCCTTCACGTAATGAACTATTGAACTAAAGTTTTAGAAAATCTTATTTCCCTTTATATTACAAAAATATTATAATAATTGACAACCTTTCAGACTGGAGTGTTGTTCGTCAGCTTGTAGCTGAGGGACATAGGCGAGGTGGACACACATTAGCGAATCTTTAACCTGTGGGATCCCAGGCACACTTTTGTATGCACACACTTATGCGACTAAAAATCAGGAAATCTGGATTATCAGGCAAGGATCAGGGCTCAAATTAATAATAAAAACCGTGGGCGACTTTTCTACGTATGAAAAATACGAATGTCTGCAATTGTTTCCTGTAATGAACTATTGTATGAAAGTTTTAAAAAAATCTATTTCCCTTTATATTACAAAATATTATAATAATTGACAACCTTCTTACTTGGACGGTTGTTCCCCCGCTAGTCGCTGCGAGGTACAGGGGCTCACAAAGATCTGAGGTACTGAGATCACAAATTAGCGAAGCCCTAACATTTGTGACATGTGTGTCCAACACGCCTTTTCTGCGGATGAAGAATTACAGAAGTCTGCTTCCTCCCTGTAACAAACTACTGCGCCGTCATGGATGGTCGGGGTGGCAAAGAGCGTTTACCGACTCCGCACTTCGGTCCGAAGGGTCGCAGGTTCGAGTACCCCTTGTGCATTGTTTATCCTTAGCGGCAGGTGAAAAATAATTATCGCGGTGCATCTACCAGCATATTATTTAAATTATTTATTTTCCGTATTTGTGTTGTCTTAATCTTTACCAAACTTCCCCAAGGACACTGCGTCATATCCTGAACAGGAGCCTGTAAATATTTCGTGTCTATTCATACACTCCTTTTTGTGGAATCGATACCGATAACATGTCGTTGAATTAACTTTTGTTAGTATAGATACCCTCGCGGGGCCTTCTGATTCTGTATGGCCGTGCGGGTCTTTTGACCCCTGCGGGCCTTTTGACCTTTTCGCCCCATCATGGCCCGCTCTAATACCAATACATGAAATACATTTTTATGAATTCGATTTATTGAAGTTAAGATAGAAACAAACACAAATAAATGGCAGGCTCAAATAAGTAAAAACTCATTATATACACCTTATTTTGCTTAATTGATACAAAATTTGCAATATTGGAATGAATTTAAAATTGTCATCAGTCACTCCTATTTCACTGTTACGCATCACTTTTTTTAAAAGACATATGCTTCTTGAGTAGCAGTACTACTAACAGCAATAAGATGTATAAGGCATTTTGGCTAACCTTTTTGGAATGTTATTTTTTAATGTTATGAAATATTCTAAATAACCTTTGGCAATAGAGACAAATTACCTAAAAGTACCGTTTCATCAATTCACACTTCTTTTCCAAATAATTCCCGAATACACCATAATCATTTAAATATACGTTTCTAGATTTTACTGGAAACCACTGTCCGTAGCTTTGTTAATTTTCGCGAGAATTTCCTCACGAACTTCACAATATTCTTTCATTTTGTACGAGCAAACCAATCCAACAACGATTCTACAATATTTATTAGATATACACTGTTTTGTTTATCTGACGTCCTATTGAAAAATCACGATGACAATACGTATTTTCACCTTAGATGCAAGAAAAATCATTAAATGTTTCCAATTCTCGCTTTATTTAGCAACGAACTCTTACACAATACATTTTTGTATCACAACGGGCGTTACTAGATGTTGCTACTCCTCAGTCGACTTCCAACCCTACAATATCGCCCCCCTATTAAGGTCTCCACGATTATGGTAATTTTCTAAGCTATAAACTACTTTAGAGAGTTTGCGCAATTATATATGAAACGTATTCAGTCAAATATTTAATAGTGTCTAACATACCCATATGGTACCTTCAAATTTTTCAATATTTCTACAAACCCTCACATTTGATGGCAAATCTATTATTAAAATATCCTAGCTTCTAACATGTTTTGAGATTTTTCTACTATTTCTGTAGATCAATAAAACGTAAATATAGCATTGAAAATATCTCGACAGTCGTAGACCTACGAGGCGCATCTAAACGTTAAACAACAATTTGAATCTTAGGTAAAATATCCACTCACAATCAACATCTTTTCGCTTTAACTTTAAATTGTACGTTATACCACTACCACATCTTTTTGAATGGTATTTTTGTTCGTTCAACTCTCAACATTACCTCGCCTTGTTGAAACTTCAAATTTTGTCCACGAACTACGCGTCACGTTTCGCGTAATTGCGAAAACTCCAATGCGAGGATTCCCGGTAGCTCTCAAGTCTTCCCACGTGATGTAAAAAGTTCTGTTCAGGCTGACGGATCACAACGAAATAAAAGAGAAAAAAAAACATCTAGAGAAAAGACAAAGAAATGAATGAAAAGTTATTCTTTAATTATAGGAAATTATTTTTTATGCATTCCTGTGAAATGTCAAGAAAATTGTCCAATATTATATTGGAGGAAGATGCGGATGTTTAAAGTGTCCTCTGCATTCCGAGCCCTTACAACCATTTCTTTTATAGATTGCCTCTAGCCAAAGAGCTTTGTTTTATAAAAGAATATGATGCTCTCTTCGCTCATATTCTCTTGACTTATTGATTGTCCCGTATGACCCTCCCTGTCTAGTAGTAAAGTTTTTGCCTCTAGATTCAAATATTTTTAGTTTTTCTGAATTGAAGCAACCTATTCGTGTAATAGAATACCAAGAAAAATTCAAATGTATTGTGTAGATGAACATAAATAATTTGAAAAGAAAATATTGCAATTTTTTGTAGATGCTGGACTTTTCTATCATCTAAACGATATTATTGTATGGGTATGAAATTTTGATAAGACTTTTCGAAAAGCAGACGAGAATATGCATGTAGGTCAATAGTCTTCCAATTTTAACGGTTAGGGCATGATCTCCGAACCTCTAAGATCCCGAGCTGTTTCCCTACATCACGCTTCCAATTAAGTACGTAACAACGCATTAGCTTTTAATCTAAGAATATTCATGTAAATATTTCTCAAAAAAGTGTTTGGAAGTGTCATTTTCTTTAATTATAGCAACACTGTATCATACAAACATTCATCAATTACCTGAATGGCATATCACAGCCTCAACACAAGTGTGCCAATGATCGCGTGAAAGCCTTATTTCAATATCGACCATGCCCCGTCTTTGTTTGGGCGGAAATGGTCCACATAGTAATTATTAATTACTATCTTTAAAGTGATCCTCAGTCCTTGGCCCATTCTGATCTGAGAAATGATGCTAATCAAAGATCTGAAACATTATATAATTTTAATGACGATGGATAAATGGTGAATTTACGAATGTGGCGCAAACCTCACGAAAAGTTTTGCAAACCCATAGTACTTTTCCGTGTGGTTCGACAGGGTTTGGAAACCCGATACCAGAATCTTTACTTGTATAATGTGACTTGTATTCCAACGCAATATATGCAAAGTTCCAAGTCATTCTTTCGATTCTGCGCGCTCGGAAGCCTGTCTAGCAAATAAGCAGAAGTAATGTTAAACACTCTTGAATAAGCTTACATAGCTCCTTCAAAGCAAGAAGTACTCTCACATTTTGCATGACAATTCCACTTCCTTATAAAGCACCTACTTAAATGGCTAATAAGAGTCGATCTGACAATTCGAATATTCTCTTCAAGAGCGCGCGGTGAATACACCTTGAACGGCGACATCAACGCTCATATCTGCTGGTGGCTAAAGTTTGCTCCAAACTTTGAACCCACTAGATGCACAGGTATTTCCTCTAAATTATAAAAGTGATCAAACAAATTAAAGCAATTTTATATTTTTCTTCAATAAAATTGTTGGGAGTTCGAATGCAATTTTTAAAAAATTGGCGAATTATCATCACAAAGCTAATTTTGAACTGTGAAATATGCTTATTTTCACGGAATTCGCGCGAAATGCATTAGTTTTTTTATTGTTATCTCCAGGTTCTTACAAGTAAAAGAAAAGAAGGAGAATCCTGAGAGTCCTATTTAGTTTCATCCAATTCTTTGTTTTTAGTTCCGATGGCTAGAAAAATTCTCAAAAGGAAATAGATCAGCTGTTTACATACACAAACATCGCATAAACAAACACAGAGAGCGATTAATTTAAATTTCAGTACGAACAGTCTTCTGCGAAGCTTGAAATAAAACCGTAGACGTTCGCGACTGTCCGCAAAGCGGAGCAACTTGGTTTCAGAGACTTCAGGGATTTTGTCAAACTAGGTTCCTGCTGTTATCAAGGTGGAGGGCACAGGTACAACGAGTTCGCGAACGTGTATATGCGGGAACAGTAGTAACATCTTTAAAATCCGGGTTGCACACATATCGTAGGCGTGAAAAAATTAAATTATTCTGTCATTTTCTTTTTTCTGAAAAAAAAACACCAGATATTAAAATAATTTGTCAACAATACACACTATCGTGTCATTAAATCTCTTGTTCATTATATATCATCCCTCTGGTAATTACAATAATGAGTATCCTTCTGCCAAATAAAAATTTGATGTAGCGCAAACACATTGCATGTCCAGAATTCCTAGTTTCGAGAAAACAATGCTTGAAAGTTCGAGAAGGTGTAGTTAGTAGGTACTTGTGGAGTGACGATGTTAGTTTTCTGAAAGGGAAAAAAAGCATAACCTCTCTTTTATAGAAATACAATCATTGTACATTAGGCAGATACGAACGAGAGATCTTCAAAAAGATTAACTCAAAAATGTCCACGGCTGGATATTGTTCAATGGACAGAAAAGGTTTGTGCATTAAGCCGGCGATGTACACTTGAAAACTTACGTTTGTTCTCACCGCTTTTTCGAAGAAAAAAGGAAAAGTGAATTAAAGGAAAAGTGTCTTCAACATTTTTGTTGTAGGGAGACTCGGAAAAAATGTTGAAGTTTTGCCATTTTGGAAAAAAATCAGGGTTTTTCAAAAAAACATGAGAACGGGATCATTCTCTTAAACGTCCTTGATAATATCATAAACAAAATTAAATCAAAAACAATGGAGCCATTTTTTAATGGGGAAATGTTCCAGGGGCTTCGTGTAAAGATTCAAAATTAAAATATCTATTTCAATTTCAAGAGGCCGCAACATCAGCCAGATCGATTGGGGCATATCAATTTTGGAGTCAGTCTGCTAAACCTTTCAATCGCTAACGTTGTTCACGGACGGACAGAAAAAGCCAGCGAGCAAGCAAGCGAGCAAGCAAGCAAGCAAGCAAGCAAGCAAGCAAGCAAGCAAGCGAGCAAGCAAGCGAGCAAGCAAGCAAGGATTTTTTTCTAAATTTAGCCACTGGATTTATCCACATTTTCGTTCCCAGGGCCCTGAAATAAGAGTTTTTCTTCCGAAAAATCGCCGTCTTTTCGCGCAGCATTGCGTAACCATCTGTCCACCCCGTAGCGAGAAAGCAGAAAGCGAGAGGCGGCGGCGGCGGCGGCGGCGGCGGCGGCGGCGGCGGCGGCGGCGCGCCTCACCCGTGGACGCTGTGCGCGGCGGTGAGCGCGAGGCGCGGGCTGACGAGCGACGCGCCGCCCAGCCACTTGTCGTCCGCGTTCTGGATGACGACGAGCGTCCACGGGAACTCTGCGAACGACACCTCGTCGCTCTCCTTGTCGTCCACGCGCGCCCACGTGTCCAGCAGCGCGAAGTCGGTGCGCCGCACGCCGCACTCCCAGCGCGTCGACACGTCCCCTTCGCGCGGCGGGTTCACGTTCACGTGCGGCGGCTGGCTGGGCGTGGGCGCAGGCGGGCCCACGGGGGGGCCCACGGGGGGCTGCGGGTCGGGCCCACCGACCACGGGGCCCGACGGCAGCGGCGGCCGCACCGCCACGCCGCCCACCTCCGTCTCCTCCTTGGGCGGGATGCGGCAGCAGTGCTCCAGGATCGTCGGGCAGCTGGCCACCTTATCGTCGCCACCGAACCTGAAACCAGCAGTAAACTTAGTTTTATTTATTTATTTATTTAATTTACCTATTTATTTACTTTACCTATTTATTTAATTTACCTATTTATTTAATTTACCTATTTATTTAATTTACCTATTTATTTAATTTCCCTTTTTATTTAATTTACCTATTTATTTAATTTACCTATTTATTTAATTTACCTATTTATTTAATTTACCTATTTATTTAATTTACCTATTTATTTAATTTACCTATTTATTTATATTTATGTAAAATTTAAATGTCTTTAATTTTCTTTATATATTTATTTATTTATTTGTCAAAAACAGTTCAAAACTGTATGACGTGCTATGGGGAGAAGTGAATACTGTGCATGTTTTCAAAATTCTGTGATCTCTACACTAAACCATATACTTCTTGAATTTTGAATACAGAAAAGAAAAAAAACGCTCCGATGTAATAAAATCTATTTCCAAGGATAAATCAGAAATTAATTTTGCGCTCTTATCCATCACGTCCTTTGTCAAGGAATAATACTTCCTGCCGCAACAACATGGAAACGATAACTTTAATAACTAAATTTTCCACTGAATTATAGAAGACTTGCACAGATAATGAAGTTACATTTATGTCCAGAAGCAGCACAAGGAACCATCTCAGCATTTGCTCAAAGGATCAGGGAAACTGGACGAAAAACCTGATGGAGATGGGGGTCATTGACCCGGAGGCTGCAGTACAATACTTGTTACAGGTTGTTTACATTTATACAGTCGAATGGTAATAAATTGTTTGAATCTGTTTCATGGTTTCGGCCGAAAAATTGGGATTTTACAAGGGAAATATAATGATATTACCATCCACACATTAAATAGTAGTACACTAGATGAACTCGAGCCATTACATCGCACAAAAGGAAGAGTAGGAAAGTCATAGCAGAAAATACTGCGTAGGCAAAATCGAAAACCCCGAAAGGTTGTTTCATGTCGATCTAAACTTTTTCTTCAAGTCTAAAGAAATTAGTGATGTTTACAAATTCTGGAGCAACACAATCACCATTCTCCGTAAAAACCTAGTTAAATAGGTTTCTGAATTTGTATTTTATTTACAATAAGTAGTTAAGGATCGTCCAAAGGGCATTAGTATACGTTTGTATATTTACACTTCTGTATTTATATATTGTTTTGTTTCTGGTAATATTTTTCCACGTTTATTCACATGTCGCTGAATTTTTTCTTCTAGTCACAAGTGCAATCTGTTGGCTATTCTATTTTATTTATGATGCATGTATATTTACTAAGGTGTATTTATGATATTTTTTACATTTACTAATATCGGAACATATGTATCAGTAGTGGACCATACCAATAAATCCTACAATCCATCTCAAACGTAATGTATCACAAATAATCGTAACAACTATGTGTGCGTGTGTGTGTATGATAAAAGGACACGTATCAGACGATTACTGAACATTGCGTTTAGACACACTCGCGAAACTACATTTAAAAACCATGTTTGAACTTAGAAAATTCGCTATCTTCGCTTCATTAACACGCTTGCTTATGCTCTGAAACCATGAAGACTTTTGGTATATAGACACAGTATTCGTATTTATATAGCAGCGCAGCTCCATGTTAAATTCCATACGACGTGTTGGTCATAGACTCTAGCGATCCGCGCGGCGATCAAGGAATACTACGCCGCCTAACCATTCGTAATACAGCATCGTTCTGCTAAATTTAAACAAAAAGTGAATGTTTTATATATAATTATACTGTGTGTGTATTTCCTTATGTATCTAAAACATGAGAAGCAAACGTTTTAACGATTTTAAGGAAAGAAACGATGGAAATTTAAGTAGTATTGTGATAAGCCAAGAACCCTGAGTTTAGTTTTAATTAAATAAGCGGCATCCAGCGTTAGTAATAACCGCATTGTTTACAAACTCTGAAGTCAAAGAATACGCGTTGTTAGGACAACCGATCAACGAAGTGTGATATTCCATGCTTGATGCCATAGCGCTGTGCTGATAGACACGGCCGCGAACACATTATATGAAAAAGGTTTAGAGTGGGCATTGAGAGCTGTGATCTTGTGAAAGGACGCATGGGATAATTCTGTAAAAAAATATTGAACCGAACGCACATAAGCGGTTGGCGAGGTCCTAACGGATTTCAGCATAGGGTGGGTATTGTTTAAATGACAGTGAGACGGGAAGTTATGATTAGTTTGAAGTTTGAGAGCTTGGCACTGTGTAAATTGTAGTAGTAGATTGTAATTGTAAATTCTATTAATGTAGTATTTGGAAGATTGAATTAAATAGACTCCATGTTTCGAGGGAGTTTACATTTGGGTAGCGCCGAAGATGAAAGAATTTTTCAATAGGTAGCTGAATATACTCTGTCGCAAGTTGGTGTTTCATACGAAATCCAGATAGGGAAAGTCGCGACCGCGTATTAACTTTGTGGGAATAGTGAGTCCTATTAACGGCAATCGTTGAGGACCTTCTGAAACATTTTTTAATTTAGGCAAAGACACGAGAATTGGCAACATCAAGGATTCCATGGACAACGTTCTGCTAGTCAGAAGAGAAGCCATCTATCAAGATATTGTAGTAAGCTTACGAACTATAGTCAAACCCGTACGGTGTTTGAATGATCTACATTAAAAAGTAATTCACAAAATCAACAGAATTGTAATATATAGGTTATAAAAATAAAAGTTAAAATTTTATTATGGGAAAATGCTGATAATTTATATTAGTTGCCATAAATCTAATAATTGGTTTCAATCACTAAAACTTCAAGGAAACGTGATTCTAATTAGAATTACACATCCACATGCAACAGGTAACGAGTAACATGTGTGTCGAACCCGTCGTTAAGTTGAAAGTAAATTTATTAAACTAGTGTTAACATTAAGAGAATTTGTTAGCATAGCAGGGCAACGCCAGAAATAACAAAATTAACCATAGTCGAGGAAGTAATTCCCTTCATAGCATTAGATGTTTGTTGAAATAATATCAGGATTTGGCAATAGTAAAATATCAGAAGAAACTGAGAACAAATTCACAGAATGGTCATTGAAAGCGAATAGTATCATGAAGAACAAATATTTCTACACAGTTCATGAAAATATCTAAAAACTTGAATAATCTAAGTACTAAATAAGGGTATCTAGGAGGCAATAAATTTCAGTCTTTCCTTACTAGGTCTATTAGATAAGAAAAGTAAAACACCAACGTAACACAGAGTTCTTTCCTCCATTATTGCTGCATTCAATTGCAGAACAGTTGCCCCTCTTTCAACATACGCATTGTTATTAATGTGTCAACTGAAAAAAGTGTAAGAATTCAGTTGGTGCATATCAAATATGTTACATACATGCCAAAAGTAAGGTTAAAACGTTTGTTTGATGTAATTTTACGACTTATTTAATGATTGACTCTTGAAATACAAGGAATTTAACACCACGAGGTCCAAATGTAGTAATAATTTTCTTTTAATTTTTTAATCAGCTCTTAATGAACGCAAGTTCACAAAGAAATTTATGTAGCTTGAGTAGCATCTATGCTTAGTTATACTTTACCTTCGCCGGATCGCTAGCTTTATGCACGCGCATCCCTAGCCAAAAAACTGAGTTGCGCTACTGTATAAATAAGTATACTGTGATATCGATTGCAACTCGCACAACAAAATGACCAAGACCAGCTACATGTAGACTCACACCAAGATCACAACTATATGCTGTTTAAAAGACAATTAACAAATTGCGACAGGTAACGTTCATTGTATTAATGTTACGATAATATTCAAATTTTATGTTTATACTGTAAATCTTGTTAATAAGAGCAAGTAACAACTTATGTTGGGTCCATTTCCTTTCAAATAAAGCAACTATCAGAAAATTTGGCTGCGTAGAAAGCTCAGTTTTCTTTCTAAACAAAAATCCTAAACGTTTTAAACCTACAGAGTAAAGCAAAATGGCATACGTAAAACAAAATTGCATGTTTCGGATCCACGTTTCAGCAAGTTAGTTCATTTTCAGTGATAGTACCCAACCTCAAAAAAGCAAAAGAATATTTAATAATATCGAACGTTACAAATTATCTCCGTATTATTTATTTATTCTTTTATCGTTATTATTTCGGTCATTGCGATTTGATACACATTAGATGTTCTCGACATTTTAGACAGCACGAAGAAGCTGGACTTAACCTACAGTCTTTTGTGAAGCTTAAACTTCGCAAAAATGCAAAAAGGAAATACTTGAATACGGGATTTTCTTCTAACTTTAACATCAGTCATGGTTAACACCAAAACCATTAATAACATCGTATTTCCAGATTCCAACTTTTGAATTTATTTGACTATTCCATTAATAGCTTATAGACCAATAGTGTTCAGAATTCGTTAGACATCAACCATTCTTAACTGGCAGTTAGCAAAAGAACGAGATTACTTTTATCAATTGCCTTCCCCGTTACTTTATTTTAATTTCTTTTCAATACTTATCCATTACTTTATAGCACAGAGGAAAAATAATTTCTCTAGGCTGATAGTTACGGGAATCTAGTGCAGTGAATTCGTTTTGTTTCGTCTTATTATTTTACATGTGGGTTTGAATTAATCATGTTTCAGGCGCTGGCAACATGAAAAACTATCCCTTCAAGAACCACAACTGAAATGCAAATGATTCAAGACTAGTTACTACAACAAGAAATAATGAAAATGTCTGGGCTTGCCAATGCTTACTTTAAGAAGCCATTTTTACAAGGAACATTAATCGGAAAGATTAAACTCGCTTAGTCATTCTCCTGTATCGACACGAACCTCAATAATTACAAGTTCTGAAGTGAGTGAAGTTCCGTCCACTTATAGTTTTAGAAAATGTGTGGTTAATAATCCTTTTTTCAAGTAAATGAATTTTAAAAAACTTTTGTTACAATACTGTGATCTCTCATTGTTTCAAAGCACGTGGGATTACCCACGTTAATCTCTAAATATTCCCTTTAGACTCTGGATAAAAACAATAGCACATCAGGTTATGGAAAATTTTCATTTTATAAACAAATTTATATTTTGAATATTTTACACTATTAAACATTCGTACTGCAAGTTTAAACCTCCAAAAAATTGTAACCCGTTTTATCTTATTACTGCCTTCCATAGCTTTTGTGCCATTAACGTTTTCTTTTCAATCTAAAAATGAATGATTGAAACATTAAGTCTTGTTGCCAGTAACGTTTTGTATGAGCAATTGAAATAAATGTTACAGTATATTCAAATGAGACAACGCTTTGATCTTTCCTGCAAATCAGGTTATCAAGACATACGAGGTTTCACAAGTCAGCCAACTCCTCCACTTCCTCGAACGAAATGCGTTCCATGGCCAAAGAAGTTTGGGGGAATCACTGCTCTAGCCTAACCTTCCGCGTCATGCCCCGAAGAAAGACGTCACGCGAACAACTTTCTAATCCCGCGACGCCGGCGGCGGCGGCGGCAACGACGTCTCTGCTCCGACGCCAGTGTCCTTGACAGCCGCGCACGCCTTGTGTACAATTACAGGCTGCAGCGCCTCCCCGGACGAGGGCATTTGAGAAGGCTCGTGTGTGCAGAAGCACTCCAAGCGGGCAGAGGCCACGGCATGGCGACTCTTGCGAAGAATGTCGAGGCAATGTCCGTGAAGTTGGCAACACCTAGGGATACGACCTCGCCAATAAAACACATATTAAATATCAGTGTTTCGAAAACTGGATTAATTTGAAGCTCACGCGGAGATATTTCATTTGAAAGGGGTCTCTTATTAATTTTTAATTGAGGTTTAACTGGCGAAAAGTCTAAAAATGATCAGACAGCCACTAAAACTTGGATTAACTGATTGGATAACTAAAAATATAGTCTTCTTTAATGACGAAAATCCTTTTTTATTTATTTTTCATCCCTAATTTTGGTCTGTAGAGTATTCAACGTATGGATATCTCAAAATGATTATAGAATTTTGTTATGATGGACTTCTGGGTGCAATGTTTTTCCATTAAAAAATATCTAACACTAATAACATTTAACACAATACATCACTGAATTTATGAACCCATTGATGTTTTGTGAACATCGACGTTTCACCAATGACACTATCACCACCACCACTACCCATCTGTACTGCGTTGTTCCCATTTGTTCCACTTTACTATTCGTTTGTACCAAACTACATGCAGATTAAGCACTTTCAATTACGAAGTGTCAGTTACACGCTGGCACCGCCACTGCCGTCACAAAATTTCGACCATCCTAAACCGTTTGTACCTCTTTTTTTCTGGATTGTCCCACCTTTATTCCAGAAAAATAATTAAGCTATAGCTATTGTGAAACATGCCCGACGCTGACTGGTGCCAATTTGAAACATAATTACTACTGATAAACGTAATTTGGGCGCCAGGAAAAGGTTACACTTGAAACTTAACGATTCCTACGTAATTTAAATATCTCTCCTTCCAAAATTATGTTGGACTAGCTCAGTTAATTAGGGTCTGAAGTTCATAATTGTTGCTACTTACTCTGCAACCAATTACTCAATCTGCTATCCATATGGAGTGGCGAGGGATCTGAAAATCTTATTAGAATGCTGGATTGCACGTAACGAACAACGATAATCAGCTTCCTTTCAACTTAACAAATCAGAATTTATTATATTGATAATCAAAACGAATCCTCCTTTGGTCATGACCAGTTTTCTCTGTATTACAATAGTTATAAACCTTGTTATTCATTCCGGGGTCTTCGCGCGCTCTCCACTTGCTCGCTCGATGTCGCCCCGTAGAAGCTTCTCCGTCGACGCAGAAGAATCTTGCTTCTGGATAGTCATTGCCTAATGACCGTGATATGGTTCCAAATTCTCCCGGCGATATTATAATCCGTGACTTCCCTCGCTTGCGTCTCGGGTGGACGCCTAGACACGAATTTTACTTTACTCAATTACAGTCTATTCTCGATCTAATAAAATATATCACGAGCCGACCCGCTCATCACCGCATTGCTTTAGCGAATCAATGTTCTTCTAAAAATTCAGAAGCATCCGAATTTTAAAAATATTTCTTTTGTCTCCCAAAACAATGCTTATCCCGCCTCTGCTCTGTCATTTCAACCTAATGAAAATTATCCTTAACACCGGTTGTTTATTTGTCACAGTGACCCCCTCGCGATTGTCTATTGACGTCCCCTTACTCTGTCATAAAATGACATTTCCATAATAAAAATTGTTCGTCATTTTGGTATATCACAATTGTAATGGGGGAGCGCCGCCAACATATTGCTGCTGCTGCTCCCACCGCATTAAAAAAATGGAACTATCATAAATCGTCTGTATCTCGTTTGTTTCGGATATCTCCAGCAGAATTTTCGTTAATTAAATTACAACCATTTTTTACATTTTAGTAATGGACAACTTCGCACTCGCATGCCCATCACAGTAAAATATTTTGAAACCATGCTAGTTTGTTCTCACTTGTACCACCATAATAATCATTTGTTTTAATACCATAATAAATCAGCGCATTATTAAAGGAAAGGAAAGGGAGCCCACCTATGATTGTTTTTCAATATTTTTAGAAAGTTCAAAAACTTTCATTTTTTGAATATATTTTTTGTTCAATATAAGAAGACTTTTTCTAAGGTTTGTTGGAATTAGAGTTAGTACAGAGTCTGAATATTCTGGACTATTCACTCGTAAACTGAAAATTTAATTACGTTTGACAATTCTTTTAGTTTTTTAGGTTCTAGTATAATAAAGTTTTATGCATTTCTATGACACGTGAAGATATTGGCTTTTATTTGACACAAATGTAATAAATTTAGTCATTAATATTTTAATTCAAATATTATTACGAAAAATGTTATGCTTTTTTTATTGTTAGATAGATTTGATTGATTGGATTTTTCCTAGCGTGTCATCGGCTGTGAGCTGTAGTCCTGAAAGTGTTGTGTATGCGGTCGAGGTGTTTCTCCCCCGCTGGATAGTGAGATCCGTCACCGACCCTATACATCGGTTGGGGGAGGGGGGATCTCTCCAGGTTTCCACCCACAGGGCACCGCTCCAGCCCAAGAAAGCTATCCGACTGATCTCCCGATGTGTGGCAATGCAGCGTTTGTCAGTAGTATGGAAAGAGGATAGGGCAAGGAAGAGGAATGAATCATCGCGCACAGTCCGTGGTCCGTTTTTAGGTCATTCGCCTTGTCGGAGGTCCTGATCGTTAACCACCAAACCTATCGATCAGAACAGCCGCTAGAATTCTCCTCAAGAGGGAGTTGAATTTGACGTAACTGTTGAGAGTATCGGCCCTCACGGTTAACTCGTTAGTCCGTGTTCTCGCTTTCCATGACGCCACTCCGGTTTCAATTCCCGGTCGGGCAACTTATAGTGTGCGTTTTTCTTGCAATGTCCCAATATATGTTGCTGTGTGACAATGAGAAAACTCGCGTCTCAGGTTGAGAAGACCAGAATACGGCGTAGGAATGCCTACGTGCTAACCGCACGTACCCCGTAACCTACGGCCGCCAGACCGGGACGCTGGTGGTAGGCTCTGGCTTCGTCAGAGGATATTGCGCCAAAGTACACACACAGATAATATCGAAAATGCACTAACGTCGGACTCTAACCCTAGGATTTCCCGGATCCAGATAGCGGTAATGCTGACTGAGGTCTACTCCCACCTTCTTTTGACGTCCTTTAGATCCTCCATTTCTCATTTTGCTAGTGATAGTTCACTAGACAGACTTGCTCAAGACCCTCTTGATCGCCAAACAAATCATTTTTTTTAACAACTTCCCAAGATCCTCCTTCTTAATCGACTTGCACGCATCTTCCACATGAGGGTGAGAGGCATGGTTGATGAGTAACTGTTAGAAATGATTCACATTCATTTCACGAATGTTGGTAAGCCTGTCCTGAACTCTGTGGTTCCTCTATTTCCTCAACTGACAAAAGTTCACAAAATGTACCTATTTTCAAGAGAATAGCACTTCAAAATTTCTATTTAAAGAAATCTTACTTAAAAGGATTATTATTTTATTAAAAGTTGGATTATTGAGAGTAATTGAATGCGCGATAAAAGTGAAGAGAAGATTCCTTGATATGTTATTGTGGGACGTTCGCTAAGCTTTCACTGCACTTCTTGATCTCTTACTACCCAAGCCTCATCCATACTCTTAGAACAGGTCCCTTAAAATTTTAGACGAAGTTTTTTTTAAATTATTTTATTCAATTGCAAATAAGCATTCTTCAAACAACGTTTCGGGAGTTACCGTACCATCCTTAGGTCTTTTGCGGTACACAACTTTTATCTTAATTACTGAACATGTAACAATAAGATAAGTTCTTAATTATAATAATATTGGCACGAAAACGTTTCTTGTTGTTTTAATTAAGAAATTTCAAGAAGCAACAGACGAGATCCCTGTCTATTGGTATGCCATGTCTCTTCGTTCTACCGTTAGAAGTTATTTTATTTATTTATTACAAACCACTATTGGAGTTAACGTTATGATAACTATGAAGATGAAACGAAATGGTAATGATAAGGGGTGAAAGGACAAACAAATACAAACATGCCCGAGGCGGGACTCGAACCCGCGACCCTTCGGTTCGGGATTACTAAGACACTACTGGCTTAGCGATCTCGGCCACCGGGTCGACATTTTAAAATTTACCTAAAAGATTTTTAATTTTTCTTAGAAGTTTATGTCAGGAAACAGAAGCTAGAGTAAAAACGTTTCCGAGCCTTGGCTGGGCCAGTGAAGGAGGGGGTCAGGAAGGAGGGGTTAAAAACTGAAAGCACGGTTATTTCCCCACTTGTGGCATTTCCCAACTTTATATGAAACCGGTTTTTGATTTTGTTTTTCTGGTAGTTCTCCTTGTAAAAAAATGTTTTTGTAGCAACAATTCCGCATAGAAATACTTCACTTCCTGACTGTCGCAGCAACACAAAAGAAATTGTATCCATCACATTTAAATAGTTAATTTTATGTATTAGTATACATCAGGATATTAAGAAACTTGAGTTGATTTGAATTTTTTCGAGGAAAGGTAATGGTAAAATCGTCCATATCAAGCCAGATTTATAAGTGCTAATTCTGGTAAGATGAAACGAAACTGCGGGAACATATTGGAATGTTTGTTTAACGAGTGCCATGATATACTTCAATGACTAGTTTCCCGTGCATTAGGAAAAAATATTACTGTGTGTAAACATAAGCGCACCGCCAAAATTGAATTTCAAGGAAGCACATGGAATGTCAAGGCTAGCATTCTTAATGTGCTGAGGAGCACTTTGAACATTTCCCTGCCTCTTCAAAAGATAAGAATAGTCCGTGTTTATCTCCAAACTTCTATGCACAGGCATTGTGTATCAGTTTTCCTTTTGCTTAACGGAATCTAAATGTACGCTAAATATAAACCCTGAAAGAGAAATTCATTGATGGCCGAGCGTTGAGAAAGTTTGTTGTCTATGCATGAGCTCGTAAGTTTTTCACGTACGTATTTTGTTAGATTATTTGACATGCATACGTGTGGTTTAAGAGTGAGTCAATCTCCACTCTTAATAGTACATTGTGATTATATTTCACAATGTTTATTCGTGAACTTGTACAACTTAATTGAATTGTATATGTACTAACTCGGTTTGATGTTTGATGTTAATTCAGTTTTTAACTTTTACATTTCTTAAGTTTAACGTTTAATAAAAATATATCAGTAATTGCTGCACATTTAGTATTCTATCCAAGACGTAAGATTAAAAATGAAATCACTTCTTACAAATCTGCGTATTATACAGAATGGATAGTAATTACATGTTATTTATAGAGAAAAATGCACCCATAAAACCAGTAAATGCCAGATTCATTAAGAGGCCACACGTCAAACAATTAGATTTTCAGAAAACTGATTAGTTTAACGTTCGTAAACAAAACATTTGTACGTTTGTACGTGAGATACCCCAAGCAGGCTCAACTCCCTCCCGCCCGTACAGTTTTAGTATAAACAACAACAACAACAACAACAACAACAACAACAACAACAACAACAACAACAACAACAACAACAACAACAACAACAAATAATCATAATTCAAAAATATAATGCAAAATAAAATCGACAATATTTTTTAATAAATGGTATGCCGAAGCAACTCTCCGAATTAAAGCATTTTTTTAAATGTTACATATAAAATTATTTATTCCACACCTTCCGCTTGCAGAGGACGCTTCTCCCGAACCACCAAAATATCGAGCCGAAAAGCGTCAGGAACACGCGTTGGAAAATAATGAGCAACCACAGCTTCGCACTTTCTCACCGATCCCTTGGACGATGTTCTTTCGCGCCCAGCCCTCCCACTCTCGTTTACTCGCACCATCGACCTTGACAATCAGCTGCGGCACACAAGGGAGGGGGGCGACGAGGGCAGAACATTTCTGCTGAACAAAACCAAACTTAAATGTTTTCCCAAAAATTGTATGCACAATGCTCAAAAACAAGTAAAACAATGCACTACATTATAAAAAATGAATATTTAACAAACAATTATCAATATTGCGTTAATATAATACAACAATTATTTACACCCTATACTATAAAAAATTGCTGTTCCTTCACGCAAAACGTGAATGGCAAATATTGAATGGCGGTCGTGTCATCCTTTAAGCATTGCTGTCGCATGGCGTCTACTGCTTCATGACCAGTGATTCACCGAGTAGGAGAACAGACTGAATAAAACCATAATATATTTACATTTTGCAGTGTAAAACGAAACTGTTTCATAGCCTTTGGTTTCCCTCCCCCCTCAAGTTCCTGGAAATCTAACGAGGTAGTCGACAGTCATATGCCGAAGGACAGTTTTCTTTCAATTACTGTTCGCTTTGGAATTTACTAATGCAGACATATCACAGGATGGCGTAAAATTGAAAAGTTTCTCAAATATATAAAAACGGTGAATTGTAGCAAACAATGTTATATGAAGAAAAAGGCATTTATTTCATAAAAAAAGAATACAAAAAAAATACTTTCTTAATCTATTTATTTTGAACGTTTAATCGATGCATTTTAGTTGACAAAGTTAATTATTGACTATAAATTAGTAATATTCAATAATCGCCCAACCCTAGTTCAAAGCACCGCATTGAAATGTCGCATTATGTTACGAAATGTTAAGTTTGTACAGCTTTCAAAATGTTTACAAGCTCATGTTGAGAGTTCATTGAAATTAAGATCATTCACCACAGCGATCAGTTTTCAGATTTTTTGAACTGTTCATCGTCAGTCTGATGTCAAGGTTGCAAACTGGTGATACCACCACGCATTGCTCCGTGGTATGCCACTAGCACAATAATGGCGTGGAACGAAACTATCGGCGCTATCAAATATGAAGTTTTGATCCTGCAGAAAGGTCGTGTACAGAGAAATGAAAATAGAAATGTTAACAAAAAATGTTTTAATACATTATTGTAACTATCGCCCACTAATATGAGTTACTCCACGAAGGGTCTACTTCGATGTCATTGCAAGAGATACTGAAGACATTTACAAATTAGCTAACTAAACGAACTGACAAAATGAGGGCATGGACATAACCTGCAGTTATGTGGCCAGCAGTGGCCAAGCAAAAGTGACAAAGCGGCCCCTTTCTTAAAGTAATCACTGCAAGTTCCAGGGCCACTTTAAATATTGCTCTCTCGTGGTGAAGTGTTTAAATACACCAAAAGATTTTATCAACTCACTGGAGGAAACTCTGCACATGGTACCTCCTGCGCTGTGATTGAGACTAAGTTCGATCAACAAGTAGCATTATTAAACGATATTTTTCTATTTTCCATATTCCTTTCTTTTTTAATATCCTTAAAATTACGTATAAAATGAAAATTACCTCAATCTTATTAGACGTTCAAGTATATTTCTTCCAGGTGTCTGCCTTATCACCCTAAATTAATTATGATGGTGCCACCGTTGAGAATCTCAAATGTTAGTATACAATGGAAACGTGTTGCTATTATAGTAGTCCTTGCGGGGGGCAGGTTGTGCTGAGATTTGGAGCGCATAGAACCGGTAATTTGCTTTCCTTGTGACGAACTAGTTCGAAGCTTTAGCGAAAGAGCGCACCCGCAGATCAGCTCTGCCGCCCAACGCCGTTCTGAGAATGCACACGTTCGCTAATGCCTGTGTCACACACGCGTTTGACGCGCGGTAAGTAACGCACGTCGTAGATTAACACTATCTTATTAATATGAAACCAGTATTTCAACTAGCTTTTCAGCCAAGCCGAATTCAGTCGCTGTCTGGAGGAGAATTCTAGCGGCCGGCTGCTCTGATCGGTATTTTCCGTGGTTTCTCCGATCAACACCAGGCGAATGCCGGAGCAGTACCCTACCAAACGAGCCACGGACCGCGCGCGATCTGTCCTTCCTCTTCCTTGTCCTATCCTCTCCCCTTACACACACACACACACACACACACACACACACACACACGGCGCCGGATCTCGCCATCCAGCGGGGGAAGATCACCGCCATCTCCCGAGAAAAAACATGCACTACACTAACGGGACTAATGACCAAAGCAGTTGACGTGCCCGGAAACACGAAAAAAAATCAATCAATCAAATCAAAACGGTACATACTTCCTCGTGTTCTTGGTAATGGTAGGGTAATGTAATATTGCAACTTCTATCGTACTAAAACTTCAGCAACCACTTTAAAACTAACGAATCACGAGAGGTTCGGGAAAAATTCACATCTTTATTCTTTTGAAAATCCAGAAGTTGAAATAAGGATGGTCCGTCTGTCGATTAAATCGTATGCCATTGAATTCTATGATGGCCGTTATTCTTACAAGGATTCACATTTGATCAAATTCAGAAATCGAGTTACCTGCAGATTTTTTTTATTTAATACGCACTTATTACAGGCAAATTAAAGAACTTAATGCTATGTGGCTAGGCCGAAGTCCTTGAAGCCATTACAATACCTACATTCTACCGCGATCTAACCTTTCGAATTGTGGTATTCACCCCAAATGGTATCTCCATCGCATCAAAGCCGCAGAAAAGAGACAATAAGGTACGGCAGAGGAAACAATCCCTAAAGAGAGAAAAACCTGCCGTCAGAAGCCGAGTACATGCTAATCTATCCGACTATTTTTTAACCTATTTCTCTATATCTTGGCGCGGACGTCACTCATTCTCCTTCCAGTGTTTGGCCTCCTCAGCACCTGAAATCAAACTGCGCCACAGAAGATCGTCCACACCACACCTCTGGCCTTACATTTCGGATACCCGCTTCCCTTTGCCCCTAAAGTGCTTATTACTTTGACAGTTTCATTTTACTTTGTTGACTTATTTATGTATTTACAACTTAAGAGTTGACTGTGACTTATTTTCTTAACCGATTACTAACTTAACTTAAATTACTGATTAACTTAATTATGGTTTGCTTATTGACTTATTTCTCTCGTCTAGGCTCTGCTCATACTAACCACTGCTGTTTTCCCATCCTTTAATTTCAGTTTCCTTAATGATTCGAAGATTATTTATTAATGTTTTGCAGGTTATTTTACGAAGAACTGTTCAACTGAACATGGGCGCACGATCGCGTTCACCTAAGATATGCTCGTGCTGGGGTCTCTCGAATATTAAGCACAGCCCGACTATAGGTCGGGCTTAGGTTTCAATGTGTTGCGCACCAATAAGTACGCATTAAATAGGAAGTTTACACAAATGATTACTACATTAATGAAATGAGCTATGATACATGTAAGCTTATATGTAGATTTAAGAGAATAATTTATTTATGATATTGAGAAAAAAGACACAGAAACTTATTATTTGTCCATAGTTTACTGCATTATTAGTAACGTGTATGCCATGACATTGGTCTCATTTCAGAGTTTCACTTTCTCAAACTGCTTATAAACTATTTATAAACAATCACTTTATTGTCATCCTACAATGTGTAGAAGTACTGACTATTATCATGGAGAATAGGAAGGTTAAATTAAAAATAATTCCTCTAAGCTATTCTTTGCTATGCTATACTACGTTTTTTACAACCTTGCATGAACATTTCTACGTCTGCGTATTGTTCATCTGAGACCACTTCGAGGGGTGCGGTTTCCGAAACACGAGAGGTTGTGCTCGCTTAAAAATCGGGGTGAGGAACCACACCTCACGCAAATGGCTGGGAAAATCAGCTGTGGACCAAGCTTCCAGGCGCGGCCGTGGAGAAGAATCCCCGCACAAGCGTCGCCCGGTTGCGCCAGGACCTTGCCCCCGGAAGAGCCCGTCTGTTCGCGACCTCTCCGCCCCTCTCTGCCCGCAACCCCTTCTCCGTGCCCCTCCTTACCTCTCCTCTCCGCGCCGCGCCGCGTTGGGGATCCCCGCGACCGCTCTCAAAAAAACCTGCTCCGCCGCCAGCGCCCCGATTGAGGACTTCGGAATTTCTCCAAGCTCCCACCAGGGACGCTGGCGCTGCGGCACGCAGTGGCCCGAGTGGGGGCCCTAACACACGTGCACGGTGATGGCGCCACACGCCTCGAAATTATAATTTTGCAACCACGTCACAACAGATTATTGAACTTTAATAGCATTTTTCATGATATAAACTTATCAAACAAGTTTCTATGGCCAGTTTTATTTTATAATTCTAATGATGGTGTTTGTATTTAGCCATTATATGACCAGTAAAGGGCAATTGGCCGCTCTGCCGTTAGATCCCGGGGCTCCTAGTGGGTCATCCAACCAAGAACCTGCGATGTCTTGGAATTCGCTTAACCTTCTTGACTTCACGTAGTTTACAAATTCGGTTAGCGACGCCGGGTTTGCGGTCATGGCCTTTCAGTAGAATCATCCCAGCATTCGTCTGGATGACCGACGGAAACCACGAACACCCTGGCCAGGATGACCGGCACGCGGATTGAACCCGGGCCTCCCGAGTATGAAGTCAGCGTGCTACGCTCTGAGCCACTTCGCTCGGTAATTCTAATGATAGTACAAGTTTTAATTATGAGTAATGTAAACACGTTCATTAAAAATGGTGTGATTTCTCTACTCCGCTAACTTCAAACGGTCGCTATTTGCAAAGGGGCGGATGTGATCTGGTTTCAACAGTAATACTCTTAATTTTTGTAGTCTTATCATTTATTAGAAGTAAAACAAATTACAGTTTTGGCAGGAGAGTTGGCAATGGCTTAATTAGAGAACAATTTTATGGAATATCGAATGAAAACTACATTTATAAAGACAATTCTTTAAATTATAGAAATTGAAAGTTTCTTTAGACAGTTATAAATATACAATTAATTTCACTGGTAGCGATGAAGTTTTTATTTTTGAAACCTTTTTGAAGTGAAAATGCACGAAACAATTATTCTTCGTTTCTAATCTTTTGAAATTTCAATATTTGTAGGACTCTTATATAGTTCTACGTTACATTTGCGACAAAAAAAAATACCACTGACTTACTCGCCATATCAATTACTACATTTTGTGCGAATATAATGGTGTTGGTTTAACAAATGACTCTGTACTTCTGAGACTTTCTTCTCGACACTGACTAGGAATATGGCATTTAAACCTTTATCTCATTTCTCAAAATGAAGCGTAAGTGGCATAGGACTCCCTAGAGCCAAGCCCTCGGGAAGATCTAATATATACACGGCAAATAAAACATTAAAATACTTTAACTTTATTCATTTGTAAATATAAATTCTTCAATCAAAATTTAAACAGTTATCACAATCTACAAATCAATAATACGTCCTTCTCTCACATATGCATGTCCAATATTTGGTGGTAAAGCAAAAAGCAAATTTTCACAAAATTTAAGTTATTCAAAATAGATTCTTTAGACGTTGAAAATGTCATGTTTTGTTAGAAATAATCAAATACAGAGAGAACTTTGTACTGATCCCCTTCAAACCTGGATAAATAAATTATCAAAAACTTTCTCCTCTTCACTTAACTCTTGCCCAGCGACACAAACTTTCCAAGTAGGACAGTCAGTTAACCTTTACCCCGAATTCAATCTCGTCATTCAAAAGATTTATTACATCTTCTTTAATTCCACTGATTATCTATTCAATAGTAATAAATTATGAAAAATTTAAATAACTGTTCAGAAGTCCCTTCATGTAACCACTAAAGATTTAATTACCATTAATGTCTAATAATGTTTTTAACAGACAACAAAATTAATGTAAATTACGTAGAATATCTTCAAACCCTTGAAAGACCTTTAATGTCTAACAACTAAAATAAACAATTTAAAAGTATATATTTTGCGCGTTAGGGTCCGGTTCACACCAGTGTACAGCGGTGGCGGCTGCGGTCGCCACGTAACGGAACCCGCCAATCGCCACGTCTCATCGATGTCAGCGACGCTACGCTAATGTCTAGATTTCAGCTAGAAAACTCTCGCGATCTCAATTGTAAATTTATATTATTCTACTCAGTAATTATCTGAATCGATTTTCGGAGGAAAAAATTAAGAATTTCACTCTGACATTTTGTAGGATTTAGAGTTTTCTGAACTTTCTGAACACTTTGTTAAACTTCTGAATTTCAATCGAGATGTTACTATTAACTTTTTTATTTACTTTCTTTCTGAGCATCATTAAACCACCTGCTTCATTTTCTGGTTATATTTCGAATATTTAAGTGAACAGTGCCATCCCGAAAGAATAGCATTCATCCAACATAACCATGATTTCTCTAAAAGATAATTCATTGAAGTTATAACATTAAAAGCATATCTAATACACTTTAGATATAATATGCAACGTTTTAAGTCACCCTTATTTTGATTTTTGCCTATTACCTTCATTATTGCATCTGATTTAGCTCAAAATGTCCACTTAAATAACTTTCTGATGGTGCACGGACAGCCGCCTGCTTAAAAATAACCAATGGTTTCAATGTATGCTTCATACAGTGTACTTGTAATGTCAATTACAAATGGATCTGCTGCGATCTTTAAGAATGCAGTACAAAATGTGGAATTTTCCTTTGCAGAAGTCATGTTCAAGAAAGGGTCAACCAACTGAAGCAATGGTGAAATAATTCAAGTCATCTTTGTCAACTTGCTATGTTTACTCAGATAGCCGGCTTCCGACGGCATTGCCGTCATCAGTCTCACTATTTGTGGCTTAAGTAGGGAGACAGTGTCTCAGAGTCAAGGAAGATTACTTCAATTGTTTCACCATTCAATTTCGTCAACAACAGTTCATCAATATTCCTACAAAACTGTAGCAAGCAGAGGTAAAGAAAAAAATTCCCGGATGATGGCACCAAGTGTTCACAAAAAAGTTAAAAGTGAAAACGCTAAAAAGTTAATAAAAAATAAAATATTTCAGTTTAAGGAAATTTCAAGACCTCAATTTGTCACGACAAAGATGACGTTACTTCAGGTAAAATGCACATGCATTTTGTATATGGAATAGAGAATTCAACTTCTCAGTGCAAGTCCGTTAAAAATTATACTTTACACGCAAAACTATGCACTTTCATTTATTGAACAAATCAAAGATCGTTGCTCTAGTATTCAAGATGAAATGCAGAGGTTAAAATATCTACCCATTATACTGTGCCATATCAAAGTCTCTAAACTGAAGAGGGAAATCAAAATGTTTAAAATAAACAACAAAGTGCACACAAAATATTTCTGAACATTTGAATACACCCTATTTTGTTAATTACACGTTCTAATCTATTTTGTTAATTAGCAGATATTTCCAAGTAACAAGGAAAATTAAAGCTTTTCAAGAATGTTTCTCCATGAAACAAAAATAAAAAATCCGCACGATAGATTTCAATGTCTACACCAATCTAAACAGGGAAAGAAATGGGTAAGTATAGAAGAAACAGCTTAGAGAAGTTTAAAAATGAATGTTAAAACATATTATTAAAACCCAAAAAGAAAGGAAAATGTGATGTCAGATTATTCTGCAGAGAAGTTACAAATGTATTATTGTGCTAAATGTACATACTGCATCTAATATAATGATTTTTCATTAAAGTAGAATATTTACCATATTAGGAATATTTTAAACTCCATGTATTCCTCATCCTAAAACTGAAATTCTAAGCTTATTCAGAAAACTTTTCTTCGAGAATCCGTGGAAGCCATTAACTTAAGTGCTATTATCCGAGATCTATTAATAGCGGCGACTGACTCCCGCTCAGATTTCACAAAGAATTTGTGTCCCATTGAATTTCATTATTTTAAAATAAAGAATAGACTGAAAATTCTACTCCTCCTGATTTCCAAGTGTTACTTTTCTTTCATCGACTGGCAATACTACTAAAAGCTGCAGACCCCTTTATTTCATTACTAAAATGTCGATTGCTTTGGATTCATTTTAATACAGGTATTCAATGTCAGCCAAGTCCACCGGCGCCGGTTGATACACTACAGGTTCCTCACACATCAATACAACTACACTTTATGATTAATTAATTAATTAATTAATTAATTAATTAAGGACAACACAACTCCGAGTGTGCAAGTGGAATATCTCAAGGAAAAACTGTTTCATAGAATATCTCGCTGAGGTCTATGAAGAGGTTGATAGCACTCCACGATGGGTATTTCCAACCTGCATGCGTTTGCTCCGACATTCATTCCGGCCTCCCATGGGGCAATCACGGCCACCTGTCCGAGAGCCGTCAGCGCTGTTGCACCACTCACGCGGCCATTAGTGGAAGCTAGCCACAACTTCCTATTCCTAAGGTCGTCTAATAACATTTCAAGGAAATTTTGCTTCGCGGCACACTGAATCTGACGCATCATACACAATAGCCCTAAAACGTCAATAGTTCACTTCTACCAACACGTAATTTTTTTAGACATCTTAATATATGCATAATGTTGCATTGATATTTATTGTGTAATTGCATAATAGTATTTGATTGTATTAGTGTACTCCCATTCAGTATTTCTAAATTTTTAATTGCAAATATTTTGCCAAATACAAATGTATAAAAATATAATTTAACATTAAAAATGGATAAGGTGTCATTAAAAATCTACTTCATTCTTTCATTTACATGTATTATCGTCCTGTTTATTTTGTATTTTTTTTAACGAAATAAATTCCGTTTAGAGCAACAGAGCTTGCATATTCAGTCTTCAACTATGTATTTTATTATTCCGTATCATGTGCTTTACCAATCTATCACCATCTTCGGAGAGGGGGTGGCTTAGTGCTTTTCCGGCAAGTGTTACGCTAACAAATAAAAATTTTAAAAAATCCTGAGAAATGCAATAGATTTTTCCAGACATATTGACCCCTTCCCCCTTCACCTGAGACCACATGTTGCAAAACTTTACCCATACGGTAATTGCATATAGGAAGTCGAGGGTTAAGGGCCAATCACGGAACTTGGGACCACGTTCTTCTCCAGCTTGGGAAACAATCTCCGCGTCCGAAGGCAGAATACGTCCGCCACGCCCAGTGCTGAAGCTAGGCAATTTTGGGCCCGGCGCAATACTGAAACGTAGACCCCCCCTACCTCAAAAAAATGTGGAAAGAAAATATGCGTTATTTTATTTATTTCAACAAACAACAAAAATTACGTTTAAGCTAGAAAAAGTTTTTGGAAATTTTAAACAAAGTAAAAGTATTTAATGATCAAATAATTAAATTTCCACGGTGGGCTTAAAACGCTAAAAAATGTGTTGGGTTTAGTCAGTGTTTAATAAAATCACTTTGAAATGCGTGAAATACATGAAATAATAATTATGAATTTCAGTAGACCCTTTTTTAATGTTAGAGTCATTTGATTCGTTTCATTGAGTCCTACCTTAAACGACTATAATCGTCTATTTAAGGCAAAAAGTTAATTGATACTTTTATGACATACCGGACGACTGTACCGCGACTTGTAAAATTGCGACAGCGATTTTCTCGGGTTCTAATTTCTTTTTACAAGTTTTTACAATTTTCCCCCATTCTTGACTTGCGGTACTCCGGGCGATCGCCCGATCTGCCCATGCCCATTTGTAATATGAGCTTTTTTTCCTATAAGAAGAAACAAAACCGTTAGACCTTAGCTGCATATGACCCGTCAACTGCATATGGCCCGTGGGGACCAACCACCGTTACCAGATGGTAACGCTGGGCACTATTGGGTTAAGACAAAAATCTAATTGAAACGTTTATGAAATACCAGACGACTGTATCTCGACTTGTAAAATTACTATAGCGATGTTCCCGGGTTCTAATATCTTTTTCATTGTTTTACAAACTTACCAGATGGTAACGCTGGGCACTATTGGGTTAAGACAAAAATCTAATTGAAACGTTTATGAAATACCAGACGACTGTATCTCGACTTGTAAAATTACTATAGCGATGTTCCCGGGTTCTAATATCTTTTTCATTGATGGTAACGCTGGGCACTAATGGGTTAAGACAAAAATCTAATTGAAACTTTTACGAAATCCCAGACGACTGTACCACGACTTTTAAAATTACGATAGCGATGTTCCCGGGTTCTAATTTATTTTTCAACTTTTTACAATTTTTTCCTCATCGAGCCCCTTGACTTGCGGGTCCCGGGCGATCAGCGACTCTGCTCATGCCCAGCACCGGCACTGGCAACATCCCGCGTTGGCTGGCGTCATCGCGGAGCCTTCTCCGCTGGCAGCGGCCTCGGCCTTAACCTTTCGCACGGCTCGTGCCACGTCGCATCGCATCACACTCCTCCGAAATGAGCCAGGAGGCAGCCGCAGGCGGAACAAAACACGACGGAGAGAAAAACCTGTTACTATAAAATAGCTTATGGCGCCTCGATTGTGATTTTCGAATTGAAAAGATTTACTTGTGCTTCGAAGGTTCATAATAATCGGGGCTCGGATTCGGTTGAGAGGCGGATCCACCCGATCGTTTTGAAAGGTGCCATCATAGATTTTTGCTAAATAATAAATATTATATTAATAATTATTTTTAAGTGTATAAATGATACTATGAAATATTATTAATATTTCATAGTATATTTCATAGTATATGCACAATTCTAATAAAAATAAAAATTTAAATGAATTTCGCCAAATAAAAGAAGGTAACAAACGAACATTCAGTCTTTTTTGCCGGGGGGGGGGGACATGTTCCCAAGCCCCTTCCTGGACCCCACTCAATGTGATGATCCGTCGTCATTGCATTGGAGCATTCTAGAGGTACCTAACTTTTACACGAGTTTATCACGACAAACATGTATAGTTACTGGATCAGTTTGTCATTTTTTGTTATTTCTTAGTATTTAAGTCTTTTTTGGACCATAAAGTCATTTTTGTTATTTTACACACTTTCCTTCCTTTTAGTGTTTATTGTTTCTGAACGTTTCATGAATTTACAATGACACAGTAAAACAAAGTCATTGTATCGTTCATGATGAAATTCACTATTGCAGCAGACTTTATCGAACTCTCAAAATTACACGGATCTTCGGTAACTTCCATCTTTCAAAACCTTGACCGCAGGACGATCGGAGCCAAGAATTATATTCCTCCTAAAATAAAGGCTTTACATTAAATATAATTCTATGTAAAAAAAGTTAATAAAAATTATAAAATTCATTGAATGAAGATTTTCAATCATTTTGGAGAATTAAAAAAATGTCATTTTCCCTTATTTTAAGTCATTTTATAGGTCATTTTCAAAGCATCTTTAGGTCATCAGAATCTGAGCCCTGATAATAAAATTATATTTTAATCCTATTCGAATTGCCTACGTCGTCTATTGACAGATATGTTAAACGAAAAATTAAAAATGAAAATATGTTTCATTTTTTGTTTCGTTACAAAATTAGTTTGAATGATCATCAAGCATATGAATTATGTCTAAAGTATTCCAGTAAATGCCGGAAAGAGTATTTCAGAGCGTTGTCCCAATGAACGTTAGTTGCATTTAAACAGATCTTATAAACTTCTATTGCACATTTCTTGCTGGCAATGCGTCTTTCTCTTCCTTTTCGTATCTAAGAATTCATATCATTCATATCGCTCATTATCAATAGAACATATGTATCCTGTTCGTTTAAAAACAAATGCTAAAATTCAATGATTTTAGGTTTATAATTTCCTTCATACTGTATCAAGCTATTCCTCGTCTGCTCTGACAACACAGGATGACCGGGAGGAGACTTCGAAATTTCAAAAATAAGTTTTCAAGACAGTTTTAAGCATATTTTGTCTAGTAAACTCTCTGGATATTCCGAATGACTGAGTCGCAAAATGCACTCACAACTTGATTTGAAAAAATACTTTCTATGCAAAAATTTGCATTGCAAAAACAAACACTCCTGAAACATATCAATTTTTTATTTACAAATTAAATTAATATATTTGTTCAGAAAGAAAAATTAAAATTCACACCGCAATAAAAGGAAATATATTCATTTATATTCTTAATTACTTAAATACTCAAGACAAAATATACTTAAAATTTTTTTAAGAGCTAATTTTCGAAGGTTCGACTTTTCCTTCCCGAACATTCTGTATATTTAAAACTATTGATTCTATGAAATTCTATTAACAAATGCTAATGATTGTGCCAATCGGTTTGTCTTGTCGAGACCAATCGAACGAGCAATTTATCACATCGGCGGGTCCAATAAATCTCGTTTTAATAGCTAAAGAACAAAAACAACACTTTTTCCAGAAAGTTCTTAGAATCTTCCGATTGGATCCGCAAAAAATGAACAGGTCTTCACCAGGAAAACTGCAGGGGAGGATCCAGACGATCATTGTGATGGAGACATTTTTGTTAAATGATAAACTTATTTGTTATTATATTGTATATCTTATAGCGATATATAGTATATATATGATATTATACAATATGTTTTAAATAATTACTTAAGTCTAACATAAATATTTAGATAAATTTTGGCTAATAGAAAAGGTAACAAACGTTTTTCACTAGTTTTTTTGGGGGGAGGGGGTCTGGCGCCAATGATCCCCCCCCCTCTTGAATCCGCCACATGTATGTGACCAGTCGCGACGTATTGTTTCGATGGTGACCCGAAGACCTTGAGTGACGGGCAGACGCAGGTTACTCCGTTACTCTATAAGGATGTACACTCTGTAGACTATGAACGAGATCATGAATTTATTCGTGAAAATGTGCGAGTATTGGCATTTAAAGGTGGAGGAATCTGACACAGCAATAACTTGCTAAAGAAAACTCAACGCCATCTACCGTTGCGGATAACAGGCTTGGCCTCAAAGGTTAACTCAAAAGAAAAACGAGCAAGACAGTGAACGTTTACGTGAATTGAAGGTATCCAATATCGTTTACGGGCTGTAATATTGACAAACTCTAAAATTTATTTTTTAAGAGCCTTCTTTGAAATATTTGCTGGCGGTTGAGGAGGTATCACGCTCTAATTAACTGATACAGGGGGTAAATTTTATCACAATCGCGTAAAATTCAATATTTTTCACATCTTTCACAGCAATGGAAAGAGATGTTTCTGCAAAATGCTTTCCCCTAAAACTGTGGGAATACGCGCTACGCTTCCTTCCTATTGTAGGCTTTTCCACCGGACTTTTGAATGTGACACGACCGCGAAAACTGCATAAAAGATATGCCGTTCACGAAACTACTAAAAAGAAAACTCAACAAAATGTTCATTTTTCATAACGCTTTCAATGAACGTTAGAAAGAATAGTACAATCACCAGACAGACATCTAATAATTGAAATAAAATGTGTAAAGTAAACAGAACCTTGAAATTTTAATGACATTGGAACCTTTTCTTCCTTAATTTATATTGAAATCGCAGACTAAACTACAAGAACACAAACCATCTTCCCATTTTCTCTAATATACACTTTGCACCTTACAATCTTGCCACTTTCTCAATTTAACGTTCTCAAAATATGATGCACATATCACGAGAAACCCACGCCACATTACATTTATTGTTTACTTCTACATCTCACGTGATTTTTCGTAGATTTTCGTAAAATTTTTCGTAAATATATTTCGAAAAATTCGTATCGTGAATTTTCATTGATAGTTAAAATTTTTGGCTTCGATAGTATCTTAAAGAAATTATGGGTTCTCTATATATTTTGGGGACCCACAAAGTTCTGCGATCTATCTGGCGGGGTTAACTTCGCGTCAGAAACATCCTCCCCGTTTTTGACTCAAAAAGTGTGCGTGGCAATTGCAGAAAGAAACTGTGCGTGCTTTTAAACTTTTGTACCAGCTACACGTCACATTGCACTCGGGGGGTCTCTTCTCACACCCAACTCTCCCTCAGAATTTTACCAGAAAAATGTGGAGTCTTATCCCTTTTTGTAGTCTGTTCCGATAACGCGCGGGCGGTGAAGGAACGCAATGTACAAGTGGCGGGAAGAAGGTCATTTTGTTTACATACTCTGACTGACCATTTGAAATAATGCATTGCCCGAGATCGACGAGGTTTCATATTATTGGCCAAGGCTGTAGGCCGGAGCCTCATCTCCCAACTTTGACATGCGTAGCAAGGGTGAAAAGGGTCAAAATGTGAAGTTGAGTGTTAAGCAAATAAGTGATGTCATAAAATGGATTTGAGATTTGTTGGACGATTGTTTTGTCAATCGCGAAGGCCGAAAGCCAGAGCCTCGTTCCGTTGTTTGACACTTGTAGCAAAGCGTCACAGTGCCTTTAAAGTTTTACATACTACGAAGCCATTCCGCTCGCATCGAAGTTGTGGGGTGATAATCACGTTTAGTTATCATGTAAATTAGCTGATTCTGTCTTGTTCGTAACAAGGGTTAAGAGCCCAAATTCGAAATGAAATTGTACTTGCGGTTGTTCCATTGTGGGAACACAACCGCGGCAGCGGCACATACACACCTGCACTAATCAGACCTCCAAACGACGTGTGCGAGAGGAACGGGTCGTGTGCACGGTCCAGATAGGGTTGACGTACCTGCAATGGCAAAACTTCGGCGATGCATTGTGCGAACAAGGAGGCAGTTAGACGCTGCCGTAGTTTTACAACCTGCCTTAACAGCTCGCCGCGACAGGCCTGTGGGGGTCCCAATTCCCGTCGAGTACATCCTCGCTTTTGACAACGGTTTAACTGTTATTTCAGAAAAATAAGTGTTTTTTTGGGGGGGGGAGGGGAAGCTGGGAAGTTGGATTCGGAAACCACGCCGTGAGGGCACCTTACAACCGGCATGATCCAGGCTTTTAAGCCTCGCTTGAAGGAATCGAGCTCTACACGGTAAAACGTGCGGCTAGCCTCCGGGTTATAAAACTGGCGATTAACAAGGTAGTAGAGGCGATGCTTCACAGGCTCGTCCAGCCTGCCTATGCTCACTCTTATACGGCCCTTCGTGGGCCCCACTTCTCTCTGCGTAGGGTCTGGAGAAGGGCAACTCTTCTTGCCAAGCACTTTCTCGCTTCTGGTGACGATTTAATAATTCATTAAAAAATGTTTTTCGAAAAAAATGAAGCCGAACAACGACTGCAATTGCTCCACTATGGGAATAATTCGGAGGTGGCGTCGGCGACAAAGGTGAGTGCGGCGTCTTTACAAATCGGTACGAGCCAGGCTTTCAATCCTCGCTTCAGAGCGGAGAGGGTACTTTAAAGGACCCATACACGGTCACAGCAGGTATCAGTAGCGTGCAGAGCGTATTGTAGAACTGTCCCATTGTGCCAACGAGGCAGTTAGAAACAGTTATTCAACTGGCGAGTAGCAGGCGCAAGCCTGGCTGGCAATGTATTAGAGCCCTTCACGTGCCAACTGTTCACCGCCTGGAGTCCAAGCGAAGAGGGGGGGGGAAGGGACTCACCTCTCGTCCAGCACGTCCTCCCCGTAGATGTAGACGCTGTTGGTGGCCAAGTTGCAGAGGTAGTACATGACGCACACGCACGGGCCCTGCGCGCACTCGCAGGGGGCCCACGAGCTCTGCTGCACGTTGTCGGGCAGCGGCGTGGACGTGGTGGGCTGCACGGGCCGCTGGCGTTGGGACAGCAGCAGCTGCGGCGGCGGCGACTGCGGCGCCCCGGCCGCCAGGCAGGCGAGCAGCGCCGCGGCGGCCGTCGCCGCGACGGCGGCGAGCCGGAGCAGCGGCAGCAGCGGGACGCGGGCACAGCGACGGCGGACGGCAGCCATGGCACTGGGCGGGCGGGCGGCGAGAGGCGGCGAGCAGCGCCGCGCGGCCCCTGGCCTTGGCGGACCTCGCCCGCGCGCAGGGGAAGGGGAGGGGGGAGGGGAGGGGAGGGGAAGAGGCGCCGGCAGATTCGCGGCACGGAGCTGCGACGACGGCGCAGGTGGCATTGTGCTTACTCGAGACAACATTGCACGTCTCCCGGAGATGCAACCGACAAGCAGCACTATAACCGTCAGCAAAACGAAATAACTTCTACGAACTAGCGTTGCCAACCGTCCGCCATTGACGTAAATTATCATCTCGTCCTCCTTTGTATTTTAAATATCCTCCTTTTAATTAATTGCTAACATTAGTTTTTATTTTATCATGTGTCATTTATTTATCATGTGTCATTTATTTATCATGTGTCATTTATTTATCATGTGTATTTATTTATCATGTGTCATTTATTTTATCATTTTATTTTATCATTTATCAACGTCATTTATTTTATCATGTGATTATCATCTGCTACGTTGTATCGTTTATTGTTCAATTTAGAATAGAAAATATGAATATCCTTTTTCCGAACGCTGATACACGCATGTATGATAGTGTCTCTGTCTAGCGACTGAAATAAAAAAGAGACACTGAGACCATCATCATTACGTTTTTTCAACGATTTTTTTCACTTGAATCGCAAATGGAGAGAAGAAAGAAATAGAGCTGATGTTTGTCCAAATTAAATATTTATAAAAAGAAACCGGGAGCGGTGGCTCAATGCATTAACTGATGTCACTGTAGCGTCTCTGACCGGGAGGTCCAAGGAGGTCCAAGGAGTCCGGACGGCGGCAGGATTTTTGACATTAGCTTTTTAGCTAAGTCGAATTCATGTACACGTAAGCTTACGCGGCTCGAGTCGATGACTTCTTGACTGTCCGGGTGACGCCACGTAGTGGGCTGAGAGGCCGACGTTTCGCCCTGAGGAAGCCTGCGACATGTCAGGCGAAACGTCGGCTTCTCAGCTCACAACGCGGCGTCACCCGGACAGTCAAGAAGTCATTAAGTGAAGTCGTAGGCTTCCGCGGCCGGAGTCATGTGAATGATCTTGGCTGCTCGGGTGACGCCTGATGGTCGAAACGTCGGCAACAGCCTTCGACGCGGCGTCACCCGGACAGCCAAGATCATTCACAAGAAGTCATTAAGTCGCTATCTGGAGGAGAATTCTAGCGGCCAGCTGCTCTGATCAGTAATTTTCCGTGGTTTCTCCAATCAACACCTGGCGAATGTCGGAGAAGTACCCTAACAAATGGGCCACGGACAACGCGCGATCTTTCCTTCCTCTTCCTTGTCCTATCCTCACCCCTTACTCCCCACACACACTCACACACTTACACTAAAATGCACTACACTATCACACATGCCGGGAGACCGGTCGGTGACTTAGAACTTGTCCCTGCTGCATGTAAGCAAACTGCACATGTATTCGGCACCGGGCTTCCCCGATTGGTTAGCGGACGCGAAACGCGAAACCCCGAAGAAGTTCGTATGTTCTCCTTCTACGGATCCCTGCAGAGCCACAGAGAGCATCAGTGTCCGTGGACTCGGTTACTGTGTTCGTGGACGAAGCGATCGACTCTGCATTTTCCTGTGACATCTGTGATATTAGTCTTTTCCATTATGTAAACTAACAATCCAACGTGTTTTGTCAGTAACTTAAACTTATATTTTAGTTTTATATGAATAAATGCGAACTAGGAAACTAAATTATATTTCTTTCCGAGAAAATTACGGTTACAAAGTTGTAAAAGATAATGAAGAAGAAACTGTCATAAGAAGTGCAATAAGTTCAATTGAAGACATTAACAATTGAGTAGAGGAATACGCGAAGATCACCCTCACGAAATGGAATGTTAGATCATGAAAACGATCTGTTTGTTCGTAAGTTGACAGAAATTCACGTTGTTTTTATTTTATTATGGTAAATATTGTCCTTATGTCATCATAGTACATATAGAAAAGTAGTAGGAGAGAAAATAGAACTTTCTAAAAATGCTGGCTGTCCAGCTATATTATCTGTAAAAATAAAACTTAACACTGCATACACAAGAAGAAAAGATGCCTTTATTAAGGTACATAGGGTATTAGATTTCTTTACATTGTTTTTAAATTTGTTTACAGACATCTTGATACACCTTCAAAAAACTTTGCCACATACAGTATTTGTGAAGACGTGAACATTAATTTTGAGTTATAATAGTTTTAAAACTGATTTTCTCGATTCTCCAAGGAGCCATTAATGGTTCAGTTCATTAAAAATTGGGGGCTCTTGTGATTGTTGTCATTGTGTGCCTTGTCCCGTAGAGGAATTCAATTTAATTTTTGTGAAACTTGGTTAGGTAGTTTCGGCACACAGCATTCTCGGAATCAAACCGCGTATTCATACAAGTTTAGGCCCACTGTATTCGTAGAAATATGTCTCACGTAATGACGCGCAATCATGCGTTTAGTATTGCAAACATCCGGCGAATCAATTAACTCTTGAAGCTAATCAAATAATGAAACAGTAAGTTCGACGGTCCATTTATATATCCCCAAACACTATTCGCGCTTTTTTTCAGTCCAGTATTAGAAAATCGAGTTAACGAAAATTTATTTCTTCTGCCTAGCACACTAAACCCCTTAAGAAATATAAAATTGACTTATACAAATAAATACATCAATAAACAAATTTTGGCAATTGTGACAAAAACCCTATTTTGGCAATTGTGGAATACATATAAATAATTAAGATGGGAATCATAAGTAAATATCCAAAATTTAGTAGGAATCAATAAAAATTAAAAATGGTTAAATGTTAAATTTATGGATCTATTAATTAAACAATTAACAATTAACTGAACAAATAAATTGAAATATGTACAATTTAGAAAATGTATCATGATTTATTGTCTTAATAGAATTTATTGATAATCAGTGGTATATCCGAAAAGGTTGACACGTTAAATTGTGAGCATTATAACTTTTATTAGGTTTATCTCTTTAAAATGTCCAAACAGTGGCAAGAATTAACAGGAAATGTTGGAGAAGTGATACGAAATAAGTTTGCGAAAAAGAAGTTGAAAACATATCTTCGGGATATGTCTTACTCTCATAGTGAACGCTGTCTGAAAACATTACCTATGTTCTCAAGAACTGTCGATTCAAAATTCCAGAGAGCATACCCATCGCAGAGGGCCACAAAATCTAACACTCCGAACACAATGTACATTTATTATACTCTTGTCTCGTATCGTGGTTTAAAAATCTTACCGCTAGCGTAGACTCTGATATATTATGCAACTACTTTGTTCAACGCTTGAAATGTTTTTGTTATAATGCATAACGCAATGTCGCAATTGCTAAAACTCTTCTGAGTGTTGTTCATTATGACCGTATAAAGACGTTAGTCACGTGATCAATAAAGTTTAAGGATATCTCCTTACGCCTAGCGCTAAAACTCCCTCATTTCAGAAAAAAAGAATCGTTTAAAATTATATTCTGGACATTTCAGTTCATTTAACTGAAACTTTTAGTGACGCATTATCTATACAAGTTCATTCTCTAGAGCTAATTATGGATTGCAAACTGTAAAATAATTATATCATTATCTTTTATGGTTTATGATTTATGATGTTTAACATGCATGAATGTGTTAAAAATTCCTAATTCAGGAAAAATGAATATGAAGTTCATTCACTAAGAACTTGACAATTGACGTTTTGATTGATTAGTGATCCCGGTCGCGTCAACCAACGAGATCACTCGTCCCGTAAGTCTAGTGCATGTTTTTCATCGGGAGGAGGCGATGATCTTCCCCCACTGGATGGCGAGATTCGTTTATGTAATATTAATCTACGTTCGTTTAATGTATGTTTTTATATTGTAAGTTACATTGACAGATTTTAAATACGTATGTTGCATTTTAGCGAAAGCTTATGAGATGTCCATGAGCCAGAAGACATCAAGTTTTCAAATAAAATAATCAATCTCAATGAAATTTTACATATTACATAAGTATTTTAAAATTATTTTCCTATTAGATATTACAAGTTTTGTTGAAACATGTTTCTCTATGCGGTCAATTTTATTGACTATTTTTAACGGAAAATTATTTGACTTTCGCGAATATTTTTTAGTATCTAGCGGATTTTTAGCGTAAAATATGATTTTGTAAAGCGGGGCTTCATCGCCCGCACCTGGTATTACTAAAAAGAAGTTTGGTACCACAAACAGGTCAGAGAAGGCCAATTGCCGGCCCGTGAGATACTTTCGGTCCGCAACAGATTAAAAAAATATTCGATCGAAATATTTTATTCATACAAACGAGTAGAAAGTTTCTTAAATCTGTTCAGATGACCGAGACTGTTATTTGCAAAATAACCATTTAAAAAAAATTATATCTATAACTGTCATTGCATTTTGGAGTCTGGTGCCAGAAGAAAAACATCCTAAACTACGTGACTGCAGCAGAAAAATATATTCTCTTTTTGAAGCACTTGTATTAGTGAGAGCATTTTTTACTTTCTCGTACACATACGTATATACGAAGTAATATACGTAGTATAGAGGAAGTTATATAATGCTGCGGAAAATCGATTTTGAGATTTCAACGGAAATACAGGTTTTGGGGTTCCCTGATACCGAAAAACTGTTGTTTTTTTCTTCAAAACGTCCGTCCGTTGTCCATCTGTCTGTCCATTTGTCCGTCCGTCTGTGAACACTACTAGTGCCTAAACCATCTGTACGATCTTTTCCAAATTGAAGAATCGCCCGTCGATCTGGCTCTAGTTCAACAATCAAGTTCGTATAATTAACACACCACAACATACATATAAGAGATAACCATCTTTATGTTCGGCTGAACGTAGCAACTACTTCCATTCAAACTGACTTTGAAATGCTGTTGAATGATTCTGCCCGCCCACAGTGTTCTCGGTAATAACAATTTAAGGAAAATTGTCCTTAATGCTAGTCACAGAGAGCTAGTAGTGGCAGTTGGTAAGAAATCGTATTTGTGTGTTTTTAATTTTAATATTGGTTCCTGATATTTTTTGTAGGCATAGGTCTAATAGTAACTTTTTTGTGTGAAAAACGTAATTAAAACGAAACTAAAATATATTTGTTATAATTTATTATCCTTCATTTGATTGTTGAATTTGACATTAAAATGTTTGTAAAGTTGTTTTACATAACTTGAACTGATTCTCACACTGTAAACCCTCATTAACATGAATTCCAAGGAACCGAAATTATCAGAGTTCGTGTTATAAAAATTCGAGTTATCTGAGTATTATAAATGTCCGTATTACCGTAATCCCTTGCCGGGATCGAAGTTTTTTCGTGTTAAGCGAGTTCGTGCAAACGACGGTTTACTGTATATTTTGTTTATTTATGTATGCGCATTTCTTGGAATTAGTCCTCGCCTTCAATTAAAACAGCAAAGTGGCCCTCGGAGAGTATGAAGTTGGCCATCCCTGGTATAGGCGATACTGGGCGCTAAGAGATGCTAACTTGGGTGGCATATTTTGGCAGAGCGGTCACCATCAAATGCCCGTCGGTAACGGTTGTGGAGGGAAAGTGAAGGAATACTAATGTAGGAAGGAATGGAAACGACGCTGTGTCATTCGTAGATAGAGGTAGAGATAAAAGGCTGGAGACAGTAGTCATGGTCAAAATATATTCGGTCAATTTTATGCACCAATTGATGGTGAAAGGTCATGCAATCACCCTCCTACAAAATATTTAAAAATTAAATAATTTCACCCCGAATTTTCACTCGTTCACACACCAAGCTAAGTTAATCTATTTAACTGGCACATGTTAAATCATAGACTTAATTCTCAAGAAAATAATAATTGTTGGCAATGATCAACGTACAGAAACAATTAAGGGTGGTATGGTATCTGCTATATTTCCGTAGTAGGCCCTACAATATTCACAAATGCATACTATGAGATATTCATCAAAGCTACAGAATCGTTTTATTGTAATAACTGAATTTCCGGGATACAATAAAATCGTTTTAATCCTTCATTCTTTTCTTCTTAATTGGAATTTACAACGGTTTTCTGTTGTTCTGTCATTGTAGAACGAATATTAAATCTCTTATTTGGGTAAAATACTACATGGTTATGGGGAAAAATTGTGAATCATAACATGTTATTTATTTGAAATATCCTGAAATGTATTTGAATGTGAGGCAAAATGCATATATTTTCCTGAATTTTAAATTATGCATCGACACCAACTCATCCATATCATACTTGTAAAAACAAACTCTTAAAAGTTCAAGAAGACCGATACTATTTTTCCTCTTTTCAGAGATACCATATATTGCTTCAAATATCACACCATCCGTACAAATGACACGGCTGCTTCAGTCACTTGCGTCGTACGAAAACTTGTTCGTCACATTCATGGTGGAAATAACACTGAATTATTGAAAATTATTTCCATGGTGAAAATTATTTCCACCATGGTCACATCGAAGCAACCTTTGAAAGACACGTCGTAGCTGACAGTATACACAAAGGCCCGGCAGTGTATCAGGATGTTCGTTCCACCACGGCAGTTGTAGCAGAGGGAAATGTGGCTTTTAGGTGACAGAAAGGAAATAGGTGCGGTGGCGGCAACGTCGCGACGTTTTCCTGGTCTCCTTTCTCTTCTGTGCTGCCAACGCCACCACCTCCGCCGCCGCTTACTCTATCCCGCCTCCCACATTACCGCACAATGATTTTAAAGTCAAAACATTTGGACAAATTTCATGTTCACATTTGTTTTCCATTTCTGTGTAGAAGGCTAGCAATCTGAATACTTTTAGGTAGAATGGTGGTCATAAAGTCAACAGATATTGAAATCCACATATCTTCGTAATTGTTAAACTATTATAAATGAATTTCTCTCTCGTTATTTTTCGTATCTTTGTAACTAGTTTCCTCATGTAAAGAAAATTAGCGTAATACGTTTCCTTACGCTACGATTCGTGGGTACATTCCATGTTTAAGTTTAAAAAAACTCCTATGAATGCATTAATGTGTTTTTAATTACAACACAACTCTTTTGGCCATTGGAAAAATCTATCCTCTTGGTAGGAAAAGTAAAGGAAATCAATACTTCCATTGACTCAAATTATGTTAACTCGCCAACTTGATGGCGCAACAGCTTGGGGCATGAACCCAAGGGCACGTTAGATATTAAGTGTGTGTGTTCGAATTTCGTGTAAGGTATGGCTGTTTCCACCATTCGCTTGTGCCAAGAAGTCGTTTTCATAGCCTCATGTAGCTATTACCAATACTCATTTAACTACCTACATTCTCAGCAATGGGGTAAAAATGGTTTAGGAAGGTGTTTCGAACACCACGGAGACGTGAGGCGCTGTACGTTAAGAGGGGTTGGCAACAAGCAGAACGACCTAAAACTAATACTTGTGATAACCCGCTCCGCCAAAAAATTTCTCCCTTACAAAATAGCCCAGGTCCTCTTCGACTCCTAGATCGCGCTCAGCCGCTGTCTGGAAGAGAATTCTAGCGGCCAGCTGCTCCGATCGGTAGTTTCTCCGATCAATACCAGGCAAATGCCGGAGCAGTACCCTAACAGGCCACGAACCGCCCGTGATCTTTTCTTCCCCTTTACTTGTCCTATCCTCACCTCTTGCTTACACACACTTAGATAAATGCCCTACATTACTATACACACCGAGAGACAGGTCGGGAGCTTAGAGCTTAGCTGGGGTTGGTGCCCCGCTAGTGGTTGAGGTAAACTCCCCTAGCCGCGGTAGGTCGGCGCCAGATCTCACCATCCCGCGGGGGAAGATCACTGCCACTTCCCGCGACAAAAATGCACTATACTTACAGAAGTTATGACCTTGACGCGTCCGTAAACACTAATCAATCAATCTCCTTCAACTCAGCTACTGGTTTCGGAAGTTCTCCTCCGTCGGGTGCAAAACTTAGGTTATCCCGGTGTTCGAAACTTTCAGTGCCAAATTTTATGAAAGGTAGATAACAGTTTTTACATAGGCCCTAAAACCCATTTAAGCCGCCGAAAAAAGTTTTTAAAAAGTAAAAATTAACTGTGTTCAAAAGGCAGTTATATAAAATGACATAAAAATAACTTTTTAAAGTAAATTTTATTTTATATCAAAATATATATTAAAAATGTTAGTATGAAATATTCAAAGAGACACAGAATTGTAAATCCATACTAATTAGTTATGAATGTATAGCAGCTCTTTTCATTCAAAATAATTTTATACCATTTCTATTTTAGCACTTGCGACTGGTGCATAAATTAACATTGGAATTAACGGACCTAGCATTAATTGTCTAGCCTTCTTATTCATACACAGCTCATCTAGGATAATCGGGGATTTTTATTTTCAGCTTCAAACTGATTTCAGGCTGGGAACCTTTTCGACTTCATTCTGAACTGTTTTAATTCCATTGAACAGACTTTTAGGATTTGACAAGACGAGTATGCATTTCTAGTATGTAATGACAAAATAGTTATATTTAGGCATAATTAATTTGGTTCCTTTTTTTTAATAGTTTTTATTTCCTTGTTCGACATTATTATGCCTTTCAAGGGTTTTTATGATACATAGTATACAATTTTGTGTAATTACATTTCATCATGCTTGAACAATAGTAGAAGACTAATATTTACAATATAAACAGTAACAACTAAGGATACCCAGGAAGGGTCCTTCAGAAAAATACATACAATATTTGAATTAGAAACATAAATATTTAATTTAGAAATGTTGTAACCTGCTTTACAGCTAATTAAGGAGGATGTAGTAGGTCTTTAGAATATCTTGATTTTATTCGTGGAAAAAGATTGGCTGATTTACCTAGAGTGTACAAAGGAGTGGCTGGGCAAGATGAAAGAGAAGAGTAGAAATTAGAAGAAAGTTTTAGAATCCAAGTTTTCAGAGGTTCTATAGATAGTTCTTTTAAAATTTGATCATTTCTGATATACCATGGAGCTTTTAAAACATTTCTTAAAAATTTATTTTGCAGTACTTCCAGTTTTTGAAGGTTGTGATTTGGTTCCTTGATATTGTAAAGGCTGAAATGTGTTCAGAAATTAATGTCGGCTGTCTACGTGAAAAGAGGCATTTGCCGAAAAATCCTTGTCTGTTGATAAATTTTTGTCCGCTCGCCTTTTTTCTTTTATGTTTTTCTTCTCCCCGCCCCCCTTCCTTCTGAACAAACTTCGCTGCCACCGTCGCCGTCGCCGGCGCCGCCGCCTCCTCCAACATCCTGGGATTTACCAAGCGGCGACGTCCAAACACGATTGCGGTCTCAGCTCACAAGCAGTGCCGATCACGTGCGGAATGTTCGTAGACTGCTAATTAATCTATCTTTTTAGTTTATTTTCTTTCGAGATGTTTTTCTTCTGAAGCATTCTTCTCAAGCTACGACGAATACTAGTTTGTTAGAACATCATACGCATACAGATTTATTTTTCATGAAGAAATTAAGATTCTCGAATTTGAGGGTCATCAACATTATTAATGTACTCATAAAAATGCTTTGAAAAGAAAATTGCAAAACTTCCAAGGCTGAGTGTATGTAAATTGAATATTAATGGCATGTTTTCCTTTCTAATTCTACACATTATAAACTTGTTAGTTTCAACGCAGATTTTCGTGATACATACGTGACATGACAGATATTAATTAAATTGACATTATTGTGCTCTTTTCAGGTGAAAATATTTATTCCTTGAAAATATATTTTTATTGTTTTAATACTTTTCACCAGAATAGCAATACGAAATTTTCTATTGAGTAAATTAAATACAAATTTATGTCAATTTCGAGGATTTGAAAAGAAGCTAAAAGCTACACTATTTCTTACATTTTCAAAACAATCAAACTTAAATTTTGCAAAAACATGTAATATTATCAGGCAAAATAGGAAATGGTGAAATAAAGCTTCAGATACCCTCAAATCTTATACGTAATGCACTGATCCGAAAAAGCAAATTGCCGTTAAGATATCGACGAGACAAAAAACTGGTAGGCCATGTAGGAAACCAACTTTAGTGAACGCATATACAGACTAACATACCTAACTTCGTTATTTTACTATTATTTAACTTTCTCTTGTACTGGTAAAAGAAAAACTTATGTAAAGCTGCAGAAATCGATTTCGAGATTTTAACGGACGTACTAGGGTGCCCCGATACCAAAAAAGTGGATTTTCTTTCAAAATGTCCACCCATCTGTCCGCTTGTGTACAGTTCGAACGCCTAATACATTCATACGATATTTTTTCAAAATGATTATCCCCCAATCGATCTGGCCCGACTTTTGCGAATTTGAAAAGACTTCTTTAAACTTTGGGGTAACTTTAAATGAATCTCCTGAAGAAAATGGATGAGTCCTTTCTTCCTAATCCTCAGAGAAATAATAACAACGTTTAAAAATTATGTAAATAAGATTTACTCAAATTTTCAATTTTTAATTTTTTTTTTACTCGAACTCGTACGATTTTCATTAAAAGCTTTGAATTTTCGAAAACTGTAAATGTTTAGTTTTTTGTTTAAAGCGCCGGGAAGATACGATTCAAGATAGGATTATCTGCTTGCTAGTGTTCGCTTTGCTGAGTATCTGAGTTCGAATCCCTGGTCACACATTTTTGCGGGTTGGAAACACTTAAGCAAGCTGGAGTAGTATTACAATATTGCATAAGCGTTACCAATAATGCATAAAAGTAGTGCGTTTGTAGTACCAATAGCTTGTATATGCGTACGTATACGAGCGTACGTATACGAGCGTACGTATACGTACGTAACTTCGTATATACGTACGTATACGAGAAAGTAGAGTCATATACATAGTACAGAGAAAGTTATGTAAAGCTGCAAGAAAAAAGGCGGATTTTCGGCAGAAAAAATTCATTGCCTTTGATACCAAAAAGTCAACGCCAAAACGTCCGTCCATCTGTTAACACTACTAGCGCCTAAACCATACGTAGGGCTCTTTCCAAATTGAAGTAACCCCTGTCATCTGACTGAAGTTGAAGCTTTGAAATTTTGAAAAACATTCTTTAAAGTTTGGGGGTACATTACATGAAGCCCGTGGGAAATTTTCAAATTTTTTTTGTTAAAAGTTTGGTAGGGATAGTGCTAAATGAACTCTATTAGATGACATAAACGTCATTTCGCTGGATCCTTTGTTGTTGTTTTTTCAAAAATTACGAATACGTAATTTTTTGACTTGCCTCTCACGTTGTTAATATTTACATTACTTGCTATTGTTTTTATGAGTTTGTATTTATGAGTTTATGTGCCTCAAATACTGTCACATAAATTTTCTCGAAAACTGAAGAGTTTTCTGTCAAAATGAGCTCAAAATTTCGCATTTTCAGAAACACTCAAGCATTTTTTTAATGGCTCCAAATGTTTTCTTCCAAATTTACCAACGGATAGTGCTAATTCTACTGTTTAATATAACAAAAAGTTCATTTTACGGAATCCTTTTGTTTTTTTAAAAAATTACACAAATGTATTTTTTTAATATCTCTCACGCCGTTAAGATGCACATTTCTGGAGATTTGTAAACATTATTGCATTTGTGAGTGGAAATACTTCAAATGACTTCTAATAAAGTTTTTTGAAAACTCAAAAATATTCTTTGAGCTTTAAATTTTGCAATTACAGCAACGCTTAAAACGTCATCATTTAAACGGCTCCGAATTTTTAAATGAAATTGCCATTTAGGAGGAGATTTAACTCTTCTTTGATATTCTTAAATTAATATTTCGGTTCTACTATTAGGAAACCGAGAAATTGGAGAGAAAATGTACTTTGAACGGCGGTAGATAGCTGCTGGCAAGGGTATGTGCACGTCCGAATAACTAGCCCAGACCAAAGAGAATAGAATACTAATACGAGAATGTGTGTGGATCATTCTGTACCACCACTAGTTTCTTATGTACAAGGTAAAAATTGTACTTCCTTATATCTCAAAGCACCCTAATTTTACCACCGTAGTCCCAAAACGATTGCCACTGATACTTCGATATTGTTACTATATATTCCTTTCTTTTAACCACTCCCATATAGTTCATACGTAGATATTGAAAATACGAAGTCGTATTTGTGGGAAGTTTTCCTGTTTGGGAGTTAAGTAATTTACAGATAAAGTTACTAGTTCAAGACCTTTATTTCTCAGACATTTCGTGAGTAAACTTCCCAATTTCGTAATATGCATTTACTGGGTAATTCCTCTTAAAACATTTTAACGGATTAAGGATAGTTGAGGGCAAGATCCGTAAGTGTTGTCACGATTGCGTGCGAGATTCAAATAAGGACATGGGATTCCCAGAAAACAATGTCAAGCATTCAAAATAGAGGAAAGTCATTATCAATGGAAATCTCAGGTTTCTTCATTTGAATTACTGATGATTTCGATGCAGGTAACATTATATTATCGGTTCATGTTATGGTATTAATGAAACCAATTTGAAGGTGCATTTTTTAATTTTTTTAGTTGCAGAGGAAATGCAGAAACATGTTCAAACTATAAATAAATGAAAACCACGCTTTTGGAATGAGATATAAATTAAATCAAAGAAAAGAAAAAAGGGTTAATTTTTCATCATCAATATCTACAGACTAAACAGTTTCGTATATTACAGTTTCAGTTCAAATATTTTCTTTCTTTGCTAAATAATAATTTGACCATTATTACTTAACTTAATGCATTATTTCTTTAATATCTTTCTAAGTCCGCGATTAAATCATAACTATTTTCTCAAACATCGGCCAGAGAATATTCAACTCGTTTTTAAATCTCGGTTTCTCTGAAGGTCCAGCAATTCCAAAATTGGAATACATTTTTTCATTACAATTATAACTTCAACTTAAACTAATATAATTATCATGAAACAAACAAGAACGATCTCACATCTTCTATCCCCCTCTCCCCCTCTTCCCTCTCACCTATCTCTCTCCCTTTCTCCCCACTCTGTCCCTCTGTCTCCTCCATTCTCTCTTCCCCTCCCCACCTTGTCACCCCTCTCCTCTCTCTGCAATGTCTCTCACTCGAACTCTGTAAGAAATATATAGTGACGTATACATCAGAAAAGTTTGTAAAATATTTTGAATGATATACGTAAGATTTGAAGCAACAATAATATAATAATCTCAATTTTCCTTCCAATAATTTTATTTATCTTCAGAGAGTCGTCATTGAGTACTAAACAAAGTACTTACATCATTCGAAAAAGTTTTCTTATTTTAAAGAAATAAGGAAAGTATTAATAAACTAGCTACAAGTCAAATCACCTCACTGACATAATCTGAGGAAAAGAAGATTGAAAACATTATCGGGGATCTATGACGTCATATACACTCCTTGGCAGAGAAAAATCGATATTGCTTTACGACATACGAGAGTCACATTCTACGAGCAAAATTTCTTGAAACAACCTCGGAGGAAACAAAGGCGTCAGACAATTTTCCTTGAATGAAGCACGCACGAGTACAATGCAAGGTGCGCGTAGGAACCGGGCGCGTTCATGTTTCCTGATGGGTGACGTCATGATGTCGCAGTCTGCCAGCGGCGATTCATTGCCAATGGAGCCGAGTCCTGGACTGCATGGCGATTCCCACAGGACAAAAGTGAAATAGCGAGGTAAAAGCACAGTCTTTAGTTTCCTTAGTTTGCGACCAAAAAGATGAAATATTCACCTTCTTTGGGTTCGCTCTTTCCAGGCATTGTTCTAATTGTTGCAGAGGACATTGATTTGATGTATGAACTATGGGACTGTTTTATTCTTTTCATTGATTACCAGAGTTTAGTTCGGTTTCTGATTTGCGGCAGCATTATTTTTCTGAATGTGCCAGTTTGGAATGCAGTGTTTGGACACACATCGCATGTTACTGTGGGACTTCCCCGATTGTGGAATGAGTCTGGTTCATGACCTGTCAAAACGTTTGAGGACCATTTCTAGCAATACTTTCGATTCAGGCAACGAGAGAACGTACAGTCGTAACACGAGTAGCTCCCAAACTTCCTGAGACAGCACAGCTGATGATGAGGATAACGTCATGTTTCACTTTGTTTGACTTCTCTTGATCTTGGATACTGGTATGCATATGGGTAATAAATAAAAATTTTGTGGTTTTAACACATTTTTTCTCCTTTTAAGCCCATTAAAATAAATATTTTCTATTTCTTTAGTAACTAAACGTCCGAGCCCTAACAATTACCAATACATCCATGGTTGCCCCTGGGCCCAACTTAATGCTTTGCGATTGATCTGTGAGTGGGAAACCAATTCCTCAATTACGCGCACAGATAGATTGCACATGGATTTCAAATACGGGCACTCGTCAGGGCAAGAGATTGTGGAAGGTTTGGGATATTGAAGTGATATACGAGAGCCTGGAAATGCCTCCATGTCACAAATACTGAAAGCATACAAATCCTTATGTAGAATTTCGAACCTAACTGTTCTCTTTCTTGAGCGCACTTTCGCAAACACTGTGCCAGGAAGTCGGAAGAATATAGTAATGTTTATGTAAAGCAATATTTAATAATAAAGGATTGTATATATTCGTCATTGTTGGGTAGGGATTAATGCGATTTTTGGCAGCTAGCAGTGTTTCCAGGCCTTAGCCCTGAGTTTACTTATTATCCTCGCGTGGGGCTAAGGGAAACGGGTGGCGAGCGTGAGGAATTTCCTTCATCATATCTAGAAAACTTCGACTGACTGAGCTTTTCTTTCGTCAGAAAGCTATGGAAACTAAAACAATTGTAATGGAAAGCTCCAGTTCTATTTCTATCCCGATCGGGAATCGAACCCAAAATCGCACCACGGAAAGCTAGCATTAGCTGGTCATGCTGACGATACAGTAATCATGAGCCACCCAGGGGCTTTAATAATAACAATATAATAATAATAATAATAATAATAATAATAATAATAATAATAATAATAATAATAATAAAATTTGACACTTTCGATGCTTATGACCAATAATACGTCTTTCCATTGTGAATCTATTCATCTCAAAGATATCCAACACAATCCGTTCCCACAGAAACAATGTCTTATGAAAAAAATTTGAAAATGTACCCTTTTGGGCTTTATGTAAAGTTCCTCCCAAAATTAACATATGTTTCCAACTCACAGAACCATCCAAGGTTCCATCGTCCAGATCGATCGGGAATATTAATTTTTGTGAAAATTGTCTGAACAGTTACTTCGATAACTATTCTTTCAAATAACAATCACAATTTTAAGTTCAAAAAATTAATTATTTTTCATCTCATAGAGCGAAGAACATTCGGGAAACGGAACTAGTAGCGGGACACAAAACACGAGTTTTTACGCGATTTACGAGTAATTCTTATTTGAAAGAGTTTAGTAAAACTTATGTAATAATCTAGAAATCGTTCGTAATGTGTATTGTGTTTCACTGACCAAACCACGTTCTTCGTGCATTGTTGTAACTCGGCAGTAAAAACAAAAGTATAAATAGTGTAACATTTGCTAATTGGGTCCAAGGCACTTTTCTCAAGAAAGCTATGAAACATTTCTAAAGAACATCTTCTGACACAAAATTTGTCGGCAACAAACCATTTGAGGCTTTACGAGTGGATATTTTCTTCTTTACGACTATATGTACAGCATCTAAAGAAAAAACCAACACCATCCACGTATTTATGTTCTCTGACTCCTCAGTTTCCCGCTGTGGCTGACGACCTTGGAGTCCCTGGTTCAATGTCCTGTTAAGGTTGAACCTGATCATTTTAACAAGCGGTGAAAAGATTAATGCGTAGTTTCTAGTAAATTTAAAAACATTTTAACATTTAATCTTTGGTAGAGACTTAACTAAATATAATCTACGAATTTCCTTTCAAATGGGCCATGAATTTATTCTGATTCCTTTTCAAGGAGTCCGTCTTCGTCAGCGGATGTTTGCTAGGAAATATGTTATTAGAAAAATGTTCTCGGATTAACGGACGCGCGTCTGTTGAATTACATTTAGCTAGAAACACATTTGAATCGTCAGATACACGTTTGAGTGAATTAGTTTAAATATCGCTTTCTCATCCATATTTACGAAATTCAGCATATTTTAAAAATCTTACGTCAATATACGCTAGGAAATGCTGAGCTCACGAACACAAATAGCCTATTTCCTACAGCGTGTATATAACGATCTGAATTCTGTTCTTTAACTTCCTTCACTGCTACATTGAATGATTATTAAAGATGCTTATTGTAACTTTCCAATAAATAAATAAATAAATAAATAAATAAATAAATAAATAAATAAATAAATAAATAAATAGTGTTTATTGGTGGCGAGGCTCAGGCCATTTAGCATGCTCTTCCTCCTGACCACCATATATCGCCACCCAAACATTTTTTCACATTTGCTCAATTTTTCGGTTTCTTAATGGCAAAAAAATTACTTTAAGAATATAATAGAAGAGTAAAACCACGTCCTATATGGAAATTTCGTTGATAAACTTGGAGCCGTTTTTACGAAAATGTTTTAACGAGTTTAAACGTTACTGTAAATGCGAAATTTGATGCTTTTTGTCAGAAAACTATTGAATTTTGAAAAAAATTTGAAGGTCATTTGAAGCACTTCTACTCACAAATGCAATAATGTACAAAAATTGCTGGAATTGTGTGTATTTAAGGTGTGAGAAATATTTTTAAAAAAATTACATTTGGGTAATTCATCTTTTTTAACAAAAGAATAAAGCAAAATTAATTTTAGGTCATCTTAAACAGTGCAATTAGCACTATCAACACGAAATGTTTGGAGACATTTTTGAGAAAATGTTGAAAATGTCCCTGGTGCTTCATGTAAAGTATCCCCAAATTTTAAAGAATGTTTTTCAAAATCGCAGCGCATCGAATCGAGTCAGTTCTACCAGGAAATATCCATTTTGGAAAAAACTTCTACATATAGTTTAGTCGCTAGTTGTGTTCACAGACGGACAGACGGACGGACGGACGGACGGACGGACGGACGGACGGACGGACGGACGGACGGACGGACGGACGGACGGACGGACGGACGGACGGACGGACGGACGGACGGACGGACGGACGGACGGACGGACGGACGGACGGACGGACAGACAGACGGATGGACAGACGGACGGACGGACAGACGGACGGACATTTTGAAAAAAACACTTTTTCGGTATCAGGGTCCCACAATTTCTGAAATTTGACAACATAACGTGTTAGAGGGAGTAATTTACTACATATTAGAAGAGGATTTATCTACTTCTTCGGTGTCAGAGACCTCAAAAAGAGTTTTTCTGTCGAAAAATGCGTTTTATTGGGCGCAGCATTACATATCTTTCTCTTTACTACGTATATTACTCCGTATATACGTACGTATACGAAAAAGTACGAAGAGTTTCTTTAACCCAATGTTGAGTAACAATAAACAAGTGTTAAGTTGTTTGGATTGACTGTACAACTTAATCCATATTGCACTATTTCTTAAAGACATTTCTTCCAACTATAAAATTTTGAAAATTTATTGTAAAACGTATTATAAAAAAGAGTAATAAGAAACCTGAAGAAAATCCTCAATAAATGCTTGAAATTACGTGAAAGATAAAATGTGGTCTGTTTGTATGGTCGGTTTTTCAAAATGTTATAAGATATATTGTTTACGTCCTTAACACTAGAATAAATGTCAAGAAGCTGAAGTATACTTTGAAGAATAGAAAGTTACCCGTTTGTCTACGCAGCTCTTCACCTAACAAATGACAAGTATATTTATAACACGTCCTTTCACTTATCGATTGTCAGAGATGGTTTGGAGTGTCCTAATTACCATTCCCGTCACACACAACCCAATTCTTGATAAGTGAAGCTACTTAATCGATGACAATGTCAAATAACAAATAAGATCTGTGACAATAATTTGCAAGTAATTCGGCAAATTCTTATGTTTTGCCATTGACCTCAATTTACGACCTATGTTTGTAGAATTTCACAACTTTTACCTTTCAAAATATCTTTACCAACATGTCCACTAAGATTATAAAATATGTAAGGTTACAAAGTTCCCTTTTGTTCAATTGAAATTCACAAAATTAATAATTATTTGCGAAGAACATTCGTTACTATCCTAGAGGAAAATATCTCCCGTTTCATTTGGATTCTTGTAAAAGTTTAAATTGAAACTTTATTATTGTAGTTGGAAAAAATATCAAAAAACAAATTATTTTAAAATATTATTAATTTTTGCTCGTGTAGTAACATGTAACCCCAAAAAACAGCCTTTTAAAAATTCACCTCAAATATGTCTTCAGTGTGAATCGTGTTTCCATAATATGAAACATTAGTGTTAAATTACAAAAAATGTGCAATTTTCATCAATGCGAATCTGTAGTGCCATCCGAAGCATGTACTTATTATTACTCAAAGCTAATGTAAATATATCAACAATAGGCCAGTTCACTGAACATTTCAAGAATTAGGGACATGAATTTTTTTCATCCCCACTTGTAGACAAACCTGAACTGGACTGGCCTGAAGACATGTCAGCCTTCTAATACATGTGAGCATGGCTAAACATGAGAGCTTAGGAAATGCCGACATCTACATTATAAAATAGTGGGGATGCACCGAAACTGTGCCTCCTTTTTGTGTTGAGAAATGCATAATTATCATGAATAGTAAACATGTAGATGGTGATAACTCTTTACACTAGCGGAAACACTAAATGCTTTTGGGAAAATGTCAGGATTTCCCTCAAAATTACTCAACAATTATTTATATTTGTTAAACTAAACATGGCATTATTTAAAGGCCTAACATTTAGGGATAAATTTCATTATAAAAGAATCCTCTATCTTTAATATTGGACGTTTGAATTCCTCTTAGGATTGATGAACTTTTAAGTTGTTTTTTTTTTTTCATCTTCCCAGCTGCTACCGTGCGGCTCCTAAAAGGCATTTTTTTCATATTTTCACAATTTCCCCCACAATTAATTGAAATATAACTTTAAGTACATTACAGAGGAGTAAAACATGGTCCTATACTTAAATTTGCAATGAAAAATGTTGAGCCGTTCATGAGAAAACGTCGTTTGAGAGTTTTTGAAAATGTGCAATTTTGAGCCCATACTCACCGATAAACTTCATAAAAAATAATTTGAAACACTTGTTCTCACAAATATAATAATTTATAAAATCTACCGTACTGTAAGTACGGTATATGTACCGTACTATATAACGTACATGGAAGTAATTTCAAAGCTCTTTCAAACAACTTGTACGTTGTACTCGTGGCTCATTCCAAAGTCGCAAGCCTTTCACCACTGAGATCCGAGTTCGATTTCCATCGAATCTCATGTGAAATTTGTTCCAACAAAACGAGTTCGGCTGCTTCACAAGGGCTAGTCCAACCCATGTGAAGTGTCCTAAACCCTACCCCTATCCTTATTCCTTCCTAATTCTGGCCGCTGGGTAGTGACGTAGGAGGCGCGTACGCGGAGACATCAAATCAAAATGACGTACATAAAGTGTAATTCAGAGCAATTAGCACTATTTGAAAACTTCTTAGCTGTTCTTGAGAACATTTTGTTCGAGCGTTTCTGAAAATGAGCGTTTCTGATATGCGCCATTTTATACACCTACTTCTATACGATTCAAAGATTCAATCCAAAATCTGAAGCTATTTTTCAGAAAAAAATTGAAAAGTCTTGAGGCTTCTTATAATGTACCCCCAACCCAAATGTAGAATATCCTTTTCAAATTTAAGGGGCCGCGACATCAGCCAGATAGATCAGGGAATATCAATTTTGGTAAAAATACTGCTTACGGTTTAGCCGCTAAAAGATGGAAAGGCAGACGAACAGACGTTTTGCCATAAGCCATTTTTCAGTTTCAAGGACCTACATAACGTGCATTCTGACTACAAACATGTTAGAGGTAGTTAGAGTTAGTTATTTACTGCATAAAAGAACAATAATTGTCCACTTTTTCGCTATCAGTGACCCACAATAGCATTGTATATACAATATCAAAAATCGCCGTTTGTCGCTGCATTATGACAGAACTTATATTGTATTACGTATGTAATATTCGGGAAATATATTCAATATCTGAATACATATGTAATATATCTGAAAAATTCTACTCTCTTCTTCCGTCATGCCCTAGCATCACTATCTTCCACCTGGGACAAAATGGAAACTTTCCACTTTGCATCCGATCTCGCTTCCTGAAAGATCTCCTTCGCCCTCCATAGTAATGCAGACTTCCACTCTCATCTACAGATCTCTCCATATTACTGTACAAAACTGTCATTTGTCCCATAATTACATATGCATGTCCTATCTGAGGAGGAGCTGCACCTTTAGTGCGTAAAACTCTCCAGACATTCCAAAATAAAATACTTCGCAATGTCGTCAAAGCACCTTGGTACGTGTCAAACAAGCAACTCCACAGAGAGTTTGTTCTTAACGCGATTGATGATTATATGAGTCACCAATCAAAAACAAAAATTTCGTTCTTTACCATCCTCCCCTGCAACTTCCACATTCAACCAAAGAAAAACATATAAACAACACCGAAGAATCAAATCTAGATTTCCAAAGGACAAATTTAAATCACCCTAAAGAGAAATGCATGATTTCACAAACTTTTTACTTTCTTTTCTTCCTATAATTATCCTATTCTCCCATAAATTTTAGCACACAAAACTATTGATTACTGAGATCTCCAGTGGGAGTATCCTCGCTCTCATATAACACTTAGTACTACGTTTGCTAGGTTGTAGTTCATATACAATCTAATAAAGCGCTGAGTTCGCTGTACAAAAAAATAAAATTTAAAAAATCTACCATCACCGACTCACACTGATCACATCACTCACGCTGATCCAACACCTCGCATCCTGACGCACGCCTACAAATTCCAAAAATTATGAAAATTGAATTCGAAACTGAGGGGTACGCCTTAGGTACCACATTCGCCTAAGGATATCCCAATAACTTAATCTTTCATATATGTAAACTTAAATTCCCCAAGAGAGTTCAGCTGAACGAGTAGCTAACAATAAAAAAAGTAGAAAGTAATAATAAAGAATAAACGCAGTAAAAGAGAACCAGTGCGCAATCATATTAAAATTCTGACGGGAAAAGAATGCTTTTCTAAATATTTAATTCAAATCCATTTTGAGAACATAATATTTTCCTAAAAAAAAGAAAGTGAGAAAAACGAATCAAACCTTCTTCAGCAAGTGCAATCAAAAAATGAAGACAAGAAAGAATTTCAAAATTAACATCTGCCATGCCGCAAACATTCCATTTCCAAAACTTGAAAATCCAACACTTAACCAGTTTAACCAACAAATATACAAAATATAAAATTCCTTACGAGTCAACTCTTAGGAAATATTATCTAACTCCACAATATGTTCTGACAATCGAAGAAATCCGATTTTATGTGAAGAGAATTGTGTTCATCATTTATGCAGTGCGTATTACATGTAAATTTTATATTATTCAACCATTTCCCTGCCTATTTTTAAATTTTACTTCCCAAGTTCCTCCCTAACGTCAACTATAATGCTTATTTCCCTGCCTATTTTTAAGTTTCTAAGTACCTATTTGCCTACCTAGTTTCGACCTTTTTAGTGCCAACAAGTCCGAGCACTACTTATAACATCAGTTTCCTTCCTCCGCATCAGTTGAACGCTCGTTTTCCTTTGCGGGTTTTATGCATTCATCAAAAAAGGGGTTCATTGTCTGATGATGTGTTTGAAAACTGGTCGCTTAAAAAGAAATTACGCTTATTTGAGTTAGACTCATAAGTTATTGTTCAGAAATTTATGTCGGTGAATTAGTAATTTACTGTAACTGACCATTACAATAAATTGTTGCAATAAAAAAGTAATAAAAAATTATTATATTTACTGTATTTTGAGTATTATTTAAATATTAATTTAAGAAGTATTTTAGCGAAGTATTTAAATACTAAATTTTAAGTATTTTGCCCAACCGTTATTACAGTTCTCCAAAGCTCATCACTTTCCCCTACGTTGCTAAATTTATACACTGCAATTGCAGGTATTCCCACTTCCCCTCAAACTTCGTCCAATTTGTATATGATACTGTATATATCAGAGAAGTCCTTAACAAACATCCAAACACCAACATTTATTTGCAAACGGAGCTAATACTCGGAAAATGAAGTTGAACTCAACAAAATCTCTAGCAAAAATACCATCACAATAAAGCTGTTTGCAACCCCCCTTTCAATATCCATAAATAACACCACCATCGACTGAACACCAAAAAATACAACAATAAAATACCAGAGATTCAACTTTGATAGTTGATCCAACATATAGAGATAAAAATTCATAAGCCAAAAATAAATTAATTCAGCTACTAATTGACCAGTAAACTGTCGCCATCGAATGCACTCATACTTTACAAATCAATAACACTGGTCCACAAAAAACACTTTTTTAACCAGAACAAAACACACTGTTTCTTGAAGATAATTTGTCTTTCATTCCAGATCAATTTTCATAATTTCTTTATCGGTCTCAGTTTTCATGTGATGATCGTTTTTTTAAATATGTATGTCTCTCTAAGAATTATATGTATCTGGCAAAATTACACGCCCTAATAACAACAGATCCAAATGTATACAGTAAAAATTCGCCGTTTTTCTGTGCACGATTACATAACTTTCTCTTCTTGCGAAGAACTTCGTGAGGCGAGAAACTAAAAAAAATACAACACAAGTGTTACGAAAACTGAAGAAACATGCCTAAAAATATTCCTTGTTACTTAAAGTTGTATAACTATTTCAAATGAATGATAAAGTTATACAATGAAATATCCTTCAGATCTGTGTTCAGGCATTGCCTCCTGCAGTATTTTTTGTATTTTATACTGAAAAATGTATTTATTACAACCTGGGTAAATTAAAGTTGAAAACACCTAAAAATATTTCCTTCCCGATTTCTTGCAATACTTGGTCTCAGGAACGTCTCGTAAGGTCCAACTGTAGCCGGACAACATTGTGTTACTTCAATTTGTCTTGTTAACTGTTTTCCATTTGAGGAATGTCCGGATGGAACCGTTCGCCATGTTTGTCACCAATGGTGCAAAGCTAATCCAGAAATAAATGTAAATGTTTATTAAAAAATGTAGTTTAAGTGCCATGTTACATCTAATACGGTGGTATGATCTCAATAGTTCATATACAATACCACGATAGTTTTCTACAGTATGGTTCCTAAAATGTTTTTTTACAGACACTTCTGGAAGGCAGCCACGACTTTCTTCAACATCAGTTCATAAATAAACGAAATGTTTATCAGCTATTAATTTGCCAGCATGCCAGGAGTGTAACACACCACACACAGCATTAAGGTTCCGTTTTTGCAATGTCAGAGTTAATTCTCCACAGATATTTCAAAACGAATTTGGCCTTTTTACTCAGTTACGAAACATTGCTTCTTCTAAATTAATACAAAGCACAAACTTCATGAACCTAAGACATCAAGCAGTCACATCCAGGCCACTTTCCATATTATAAAATCTCTCAATGCTCGGACGCAACTGTCAAGAAAAACGACGCGATTTTGTCAGAGCACGACTTACTAGCAATGTTACCAAACTTTCTTTAATTTCCTAGAGGTGAATTTTCTAAATTCAGTGTCATGTATAGGAATTCTTGGTACATATTTCGATTATTTCTGAACAATTTTATCCATAGAATTATTAAACGAAGCTACAGCAAAATATCCAATATGCATCGTTTTCAAGTATTTTCGTTGATAGGGAGTAGCGTCACAAGAAACTTGAGCTCGATAGGCTTGAGGCTCGATTTTCCCACCTTTATTGACATCAGTAGCCCTCTTCGCATACCAATTCTAACTATAAATCCCCATAAATTGAATTACAACAAAGCTAACTGGTTGAAATACCAAGATCTAATATCCAGGCGGTTGAATGATACTGACATCTTTGAAGGTAATGATGTAAATATTGACAGCATAATCCATAATTTCTCAGAAATAATTTTAAAATCTGCTAATGATTCAATAGAGTCTTGTAAATCTTCAAAAAGGACAAAATCGGTCCCATGGTGGAATGAAAAATGCAGAGAAGCAATAAAACGATCCAAGCATGCTTTTAATAGATACAAAAAACATGGTACTGTAGAAAATAAAATTGAATACAAAAAAATTAGAGCTGCTGCAAGAAGAACAGTCAAAGAAAGCAAAATCTCATCCTGGGTCAACTTTGTCTCCAAAATTACCAAAGATCATGATATCAAAAAATCATGGAAAATAATTAATGCAATCAAAGGTATAAAAAGATCCAATCAAATTAATTTTCTTCAGTCTTCAGATAACCTGTTTATCACTGATCCTGATGCTATTGTTAACGAGTTAGCTAACAACTTTGCCAATAATTCGAGCACTCTAAATTATTCTGAAGCCTTCCAAATTTTTAAGAATGAGAAAGAAAATGAACCTTTAACTGACTACGAAGATCTGTGCTCTCAATACAACATCAATGATCCCATTACATTAAATGAACTAAGGGCTACATTCAAAGTCCTCAAAGACTCTACACCTGGCCCTGATAACATCCCCTATATTCTTCTCAAGAAACTACCAATTAATGGTCTTGAAACTCTCCTCAAAATTTACAACTTTATTTGGGAAAATAATGTTTTCCCCAAAATATGGACCTCCGCAATTGTCATTCCAATTCAAAAGCCAGGGAAAGATCCATCAATAAGTACTAACTATAGACCGATTGCCCTGACTTGCAACATGTGTAAAATCATGGAAAAAATTATAAACTATGGACTACAATGGTATTTGGAGTTCAAGAAGATTATATCAGACAACCAATTTGGTTTTAGGCGTCATCACTCAACTTTATCACATCTAGTAAGCATTGATTCTTACATAAAAGAAGATTTTTCCAATAAGCAACATGCATTAGTAGTCAACCTTGACATAGAAAAAGCATATGACATGGTATGGGTGCATCGCACCATACTTAAGTTGCAAGAAGTAGGTGTCGACGGAAATTTGTTGCAACTCATCAACAACTTTACCAAAAATCGTGTCATTCAAGTAAGGTCCAATGGTAAGCTCTCTGATAAAAAGAACATCGAAAATGGAGTGCCTCAAGGATCCATACTCAGCGTAACTCTTTTTCTATTGGCCATCAATGATGCTGACATGGAAATTACCCCCCCCCCAGTCACCGTGAGAAAATATGCAGATGATATCACCATTTTGTGCAAAGGACGAAGCATAGATTCAAGTGAAAAATTAATGCAATCTGCCTTAAATAAAATATACGAATGGTCTCTTAAATCCGGCTTCAGATTCTCTGCTCAGAAAAGTGTCGGCACATTATTCTCAAAACAAAATGTAAGCAGAGTTCCTAGACTTAAGCTTAACAACTGCAGTATCAAATTTGATAATATCACCAAAATTTTAGTACTGATTTTCGATTCCAAACTGAACTGGAAGAAACATATACAACACATAGTTGATGATTGTAAAAAAAGAATAAACATCCTGAAATGCATTTCTTACAACAATTGGGGGGCTGATAAGAGCCTTCTGATGTTAACATATAAAGCATTAATCCGATCGAAAATCGACTATGGATCTATTATATATGCTTCAGCAAGCAAAAAGGACAACTTGAAACTGGAAGTTATACATAACAAATGCCTTAGAATATGTACCGGATGTTACCATAGCAGTCCCATCGGAAGTGTACTCATTGAAGCCAGAGAACCTAACCTTTCACATCGCATAGAATATTTAACATTAAAATATGCTCTCAAAGCTGCTTCGTCGACGAACCCTATTATCTACAAAGGCTACAAACCTAAATTTCCTCAATGTGATTACCGTCCTCGCTACATACCTTTGCATGCGAAAGTAAGGAACATTTTTGAGGAGTTGCAAGTACACCAACCTCCCATTGAAAAGAAAAGGAACTACAACATCCCACCCTGGACGCTCTCGGGTATACAATTTGATATCAACAATTCCAATAATGAAAGTTACCACATATTCACCAGTGGTTTTAAAAACAGCAGTGAAGTACATACCTCCGTTGTTACCCAAGATACTACAATTAAACTACAGCTACTTCCCTACGCCAGCCTTACTAGTGCAGAAGTCTGTTCTCTCATGACAGCCTTCAAATTGATCAAACAGTTGAACTATAAAAAATTTATCATTTTCTGTAGCTCTATTCCAGCCATCCAGAACATCAACAATAATATTCATAACCTCGAAATGGTAATCATCATACATGAATTGCACCACCATATTGTCAAAGCAGGAAAGTCTGTTGTGATCAAATTCGTTCCTGAAGACAATGAAGTCCTAGGAAGTGAAACTGCAAATCTTGGGACTGAATCGGCGACCGAAGGAAACAGCAACGGAATTATTAAAACCTCCTGTACATTCAATGATATCTGGAAACATGTTGAAATCTTAATGAAAGACAGATGGAACAGCAAGTGGTCCATGCTCAAAGCCAGTGAACTCCATAAACAAACAGGAAGTTTCTTCAATTTAAAAACAAGTGCTGAATTAAATAGAAAGGAACAAGTAGCAATATCTAGAATCCGAACTGGACACTGCAAATTGAGTCATATCCACTTATTTAACAAAAGCCCTCCTCCCACCTGCAACCACTGTGACAACTCCACTCTTTTTAATTTAAACCATATAATTAACCACTGTCCTCATTACAACACTCTTAAACAACAAATTCTGCAGGATGACTCATTTGCCTTAATTTTGGAATCCCCTAAATACCAAGAAAAATTCTTAATTTTTGCAAAAAAATTCAAATATTTTCAGATATATAACAGGTATTAACTATTGTCAATAATTTAGAAACCATGTCAATTTCTGTTAACATAGTTGTTATTATTGTAATTACAACCAAATGTATTATTTAATTGTCGCTAATGGCCATCGCTGTTGATGCGACAATAAATAAACTAAAAAAAAAGATATCTTGTAATTTACACACGTGAAAATATTTCTAGATTGACCAAAGGCGTCTGGAGGGAGTATTTTTGGTCTGAATAAAGAAAATGACGGTGTATTCTGAAAGTTTAAAAAATTTTAAAGCAAAATATATCCTTTGGAATTGAGAAAGTGTTTAGGAGATATAAAATTTTGAAACCAATCTTTTATTCTTGAAAAATACGTAAATATTCAAATGAAGGCGATAAGCCAATTTCCATGTAAGGCCGTGTTTTCTGTCAATTCAGGAAAAATTTATGAAACCAGACTCTAAAAATTCGTTTATAGAGCATATGATGAAAAATCTTCCATGCAAATATCAGCATCGTAGGGCCAGTAGTTTAAAAGATACAGCAATTTAAAGATATGTTGTAGTTTTAACACGTAAAAAAATTTCTAGATTGACCAAGCGACTGGAAGGATTATTTTTGGTCCCAATAAAGCAAATGACGGTGTATTCTATTATTACAACGACGCTGAAATTTGTATGGCAGATTCACAATAATCTGCTCTATTTTCGAAGTTTTAAACTTAATTGTCGAGAGTTTTTTCATGAATTTAGAAAATACCCTTACATACAAACCCTTAAATAGGAAAATGCTCAGTAAAATTGTAATCGCAATAAATGTTTCAGTTAGGATGAAGTTTTCAGAACATTTTAACATTTCAAACATTCTGAATCTTTGAACGGCTCTATCTCCTAAACTATTAGCCCTACGACGCTAAAATTATCATGGCAGATTCACAATAATCTGCTCTATTTTCAAAGTTTTAAACTTACTTTTCGGGAATTTTTTCATTAATTTAGCAAATACAAACCCTTAAATGGGAAAATGCTCAATACAATTGTAATCGCCATAAAAGTTTCAGTTAGGAAGGAAGTTTTCAGAACTTTTTAACATTTCAAACATTCTGAAATCTTTAAACTTCTGCATCTCCTAAGCGAATAGCCCTACGACGCTGAAATTTGCATGGCAGATTCACAATAATCAGCTCTTTTTTCAAGTTTGAAACTTAATTTTCGGGAATTTTTCCATGAATTTAGAAAATACAAAGCGTTAGATGAGAAAATGCTCAATAACATAGTAAGCGCCTTAAAAGTTCCAGTTGGGAAGGAAGTTTTCAGAACTTTTTAGCATTTCAAACATTCTGAAATCTTTAAACGGCCGTATCTCCTAAACGATTAGCCCTACGACGCTGAAATTTGCAAGGCAGATTCACAATAATCTGCACTATTTTCGAAGTTTTAAACTACTCTTCGGGAATTTTTTCATGAATTTAGAAAATACACAGCCGTAGATGGGAAAATGCTCAATACAATTGTAATCTTCATAAAAGTTTCACTTAGGAAGGAAGTATTCAGAATTCTTTAACATTTCAAACATTCTGAAATCTTTAAACGGCTATATCTCCTAAACTGGAGGTAGGTAGACTTGATACAAGTGAAAGGACGTTCGAATGCGAAGCTGATGAAAATTCCAGATTCTTGTGAGTAAGAAGCAGTGCCAAGCTGTGGCAATTATTTAAAGATAGGTGCAGAATTGTGAAAAAGCGCGGCAAGTGTTAGCAGTATCAGGGAAGTTAAGAAGAAGCCAAAAAATATGCGTAATCAAAGGCCTCCAGGCAAACACAATTCACTTTTCCCCATGCACACAATTCACAATTCACTTTTCCAATTCACTTTGCACACAATTCACTTTTCCCCATAGCCCGTCATACGCAGTTTTTAACTGTTTTTTGACGTAAATAAATAAATAAATAAATAAATAAATAAACCGTGTAGGTAGGTAGGTTTTTACCGCGGAGAACCATGAAATATTTCCACCATGCGGAGATTTAAGGAATATACAACAGGAAGATCGTAGTTCCAAAGAATAAACAACAAGATACAATATATTTGACTATCCAGATTGAGCAATAAAGTTGTGCAGAAGAAGACATTTGCAGCCGCAAAAGAATCTGAAAATTCGTAATTATATAAATTAATTCTACTATTCTACTATGGATATTTACTAGTAAGACTTTCTGCGAACTGGTTCTGATGTATTTGTGGTTTTTACTTTTGCCGCCTGACGTCCGTGCCAACCACACGTCGAAGCAGCAACGATAAATAATTGGGTTACTGATATTGCACAAATTACTCATAGGAAGAATAACAACGGTCATTTCTCATCTGTTGTTAATAAATGTGGGCACAGAAAAATGAAATAGACACCCTCTCGTATCGGAGACATTGTAGTATCTGCGGTGGATTTCTTTGGCCTCATAATATATTCTCCATTGAATAATCATATCAACGATATTTCTCTGTAATTTTAATTCTCTTTCAAAAGTAATTAAACATTTTTAACGTATAAGTAATTTAACAATTTTTCAAAAACATTGTACGCACCCATTCAGGGCACTCACAGTTAGGAAATAAACCAAATGTTATGTATGTTTCATTCACAACACTGAAAAACATGTATGTTGAACAGGAAGAAAATAAATTTAAACAAAAAAACGGTGGATTTGTCAGAATTGCGATGTTGCCTACTCGTGCAGTTAGCTGACATTGCAGATATCTGTGGCAGGAGTCCAGGTCCAACGATTTGCGAGACTTCAAATAAGAAATAATTTGTGCCATTGTGTAATCAACATAGATTATACATGCCTAAGCCGCAGCATAAAGTTGTGTCTTTGTCATAACACACATTATATAACACCATTGAAAACATGTGTTTAATCATACTGGTTTAAACCTAATATTTTTGTTAGGTACGCTAGCTTGTTGGGTATTTAACATTATAATTTTACACTTTATTACTTAAAACTTTTTAGTTCTATAAGTCAATAGAAATGTAATACAGTCTCTATGATTTGGAGTCCATATACATTTTATTGGTCATTATTATTATTATTATTATTATTATTATTATTATTATTATTATTATTATTATTATTATTATTATTATTATTATTATTATTTTTACAAATATTTTCCCTCAAATAATTATTAAAATCACATGTAAATTAACCACTCTGTTATGTCCATCCCCCTTTTTTCTCACAGTTTTAAAAATGTCGGTTTTCTGGGTGTTTTTTTTTTAAGAAAAAAAATTTAAATGTTGACCTAACTTTTTATTTTTAATTGAAGATGGATTGTAATACCAGTATCTATCACTCCCTACATTCTCAAATCTTAATAGTAATCTCATATCTACATCCAGGGTCAGAATGTTATGATGTGTATTGGTAGTTTTGTCCTAGTATAATTATCGGTAACAGTTATATCACAATTATATCCAATTGTATCACTCAATAGCTCAACGGGAATGGGATCATGAGAATTGAGTACTGTATGTTGTGTATTAATATTTGGGCAGAATACTGTTGGTTCCAGGTTGATGGTTTCAACTGACTTTATTTATTTATTTATTTATTTGTTTGTTTGTTTAATATTTTGTTTTTATTTTATTTTTTATATTTTTGCCCACCCTAGTTAGGGTTGGTATGGTATCTATATTATATTTACAACATAATTTTAAAGTATATATGTATCAAAAAAAGAAAAACATATTGATATTAATATAATAATATATATAATAAAAAAGAAAATAATAAATAAATAAATAAATAATTTGGTTGGTTATGTTGTCAATGGCTTTATTCATATGAGTGTTCCATTGATAAATATTGTATAGTTTGCATTGTGCAAACCCCAGTTGACATGTACTCTGATTGTTACCATATAAAAAAATGAATTGAAATAAATAAATAATACAACAAAAACTGACCCTATGAATTTAAGCAATATAAATATCAACACACATTCACCGGAAGTACGTAAATATACTATGATTTACATTTTCTCTCAATACTGAAGATATCTATTAAGGGAGAAAACTAATGAAGTATATACAAATCAGAGACGTCTATTGACAGTGTTATGAACTACAATATAGAATAACACCTATTAAAGAGAATACTAATGACATCTGGTGGTCAAGAAGAGAACTAGTGAAGTATATACAAATCAGAGACCTATATTGAAAGTGTTAAGAACTACACTCCAACGAGCGAAATTCAAAAGGGAGAAAAAAATGGAGAAAGATAGTGGAAAATCACGTCCAAATAAGAAAACACAGATATCTCAGATAATATTCTAAAAATGCTTACGGAACTACAGGACTCAATCAATGATTTAAAAAAAGAAACAAACAATATACTCACATCGTTGAGAAAAGATCTTAAAAACAGAGGTATATCATGGAAGAGAGAAGTCAAAGAGTCAAAAAAAATTAGAGAAGAAGTATCCAAAGAAATCACAGAAATTAAAGAAGGATTTCAAAAAGCCGAAGAAATAAAGAAAAAGAGAGAAATGATCAATTTTTGGAAGAATGCAAACAGCAAAACACTCGAATCCAAGAATTGATAGAAAAAGCTGAAAAGAACAACAATCAACTCCAGGAAAAATCTCAAAAAGATATCGAAAGAATAGAAAAAAGATTAGACACGAATTGCAAAGATATTTATTCAGAACTTCAAATCCTAGAAGACAAGGATGCGAGAAGAACCAGAAACGATAGAAGGAAAAACATAATAATTAAATGCAAAGATATAGAAGAGAACAAATCCGACCTCTCAAACACAATAAAGACAATAATTGACAACATGAATATAAACGTAGCTTACAATACACCCACTTACATCGGCCAAGATTGGAAAGGACGAGGAATGGTGAGAATCAGAATGGAAACCATAGAAGACAAAATATCGGTAATGAAAAATAAATTTAAATTAAAAGGACAGTATTGTTTTATAGAAGACGATTTGATTAGCGAAGAAAGACAAATACAAACAAAAATTCGTGCCAAAGACAGAGAAGAACGCGAAAAAGGCAAGACTGTGAAAATTGGCTTTCAAAAACTACAAGTTAATGGAGAGTGGATCTCACTACATGAACAATCCAAAGAAAGTGAAGCAAAAAACATTACCTCTCCCCCAAAGAACACAAACTACCAGCAGCCAAGAAATAAAGGGAATTCCAACACAATAATAGACAAGAAAAACCAGCGTACACTTAATATAACGACCTTCAACGTCAGATCTCTCCTTTCAAGTGAAAGGGAATTAGAATTAGAACATGCAATAGATAACATCCACTATGCTATTATTGGCCTATGTGAACTAAGAAAAACAGGAGAGGCCATAATAGAGAAGAAAAACGGCGACTTATTCTCATATACAGGTGAGACGAAAGGTCAGAAAGGTGTAGGCTTTATTGTTCACAAGAAATTAAAAATTCCATTGAAGATATTGTCGGCATTTCAGAGAGAATATGTGCTCTTACATTAAAACTAGGGAGGAGGAAAATTTCAATAATTCAAGCGTATGCACCAACCACGAACTGCACAGAAGAAGAACTGGAAGAATTCTATGATCTACTAGACAGCACACTTAACCAATTTAGATCCGAAAGGAATTTTGTAATTGGCGACTTTAACTCTAAGGCAGGAAAGAAAATAAACAACACAGAAGAGGTAGCATGTGGCCCCTTCGGTCTAGGAATACGCAATGAAAGAGGAGAACGACTAATCGAGTTTGCAGAAGAACATAAACTAAATATAGTTAATACCTTTTACAAAATGAATGAACAAGACAGATGGACTTGGCTTTCAGCAGATGGCCAACACAGAAACGAAATTGACTATGTACTAACAGATGATCTGGAAAGTGTTATAAATATAGATATTGAAAAAGGGTGGAAGTTCGAATCTGATCACAGACTTTTAAAATGCGATATCAGAATACGCAAAGGTAGGAATAAATACCACCGCTGGAAGAAAATACTAACACAAGATTTCAACAAAAGCATATATCAAAAAGCTCTCAGAGCCGAAATAGAAACGAGAATCAAGAAGGGACAGGAAGAATTGCATACTAAAGAAACTACTCAAGAGAAATACAACAATCTTGAACAATGCATCCTGTCAGCAAGAAAAAATGCAGCTATGGACTGCTCAAGACCCAATGAAAAATGCAGATTGCAAGAAGTGAAGATACTTTACAACTTATGAATCAAAGAGAACTGCTACGGTCCAAAAGGCATGCACCAAAGCACGCTAATGGGTACAAGGAACTAAACAAAAAAGTGAAAAGATTAATCCACAGAGATCAAAGAAACCATCTGACAGACTTAACACACAAAATTATGGAAAATAGCAAATCTCTTAAACTACTGAAAGAAAAAGCTTCAATAGGGAAACACTAGATGATAGCTTTAAAAGATACTGACGATAAGAAGATATCCCTTAGGAAAAACATAAATAAAATAGCTACCCAATACTACAGAACCCTCTATGAAAGTACAAATCATACACCCACAAAACTGTATGATGACAACGAAAAAGATGAAACCAAAATACCACCATTCATCATATCTGAAGTACGTGGGGCAATTTCGTAAATGAAAACTGGAAAAACGCCGGGAGTAGATGGCATTCTTGTCGAACTTCTTAAAGAAGGTACAGATGAATTACTCAAAGAAATTGTCAAACTTTTCAACCATATACTAAAGTCGGAAGAACTCCCCTTACAATGGTACACAAGTACCATAATACTGATTCACAAAAAAGGTAACAGAGAGATTCACAAAAAAGGTAACTATAGGCCAATTAGTCTTATGTCCAACATGTACAAACTCTTTTCAAAAATCCTGACAAGAAGAATGACCAAAACACTGGACGAACAGCAGCCACCGGAACAAGCAGGTTTTCGAACAGGGTTCAGCACTACAGACCACCTGCAAACTGTCAATTAGATCATCGAAAAAGCACAAGAATTTAATATAAAATTGTACATTTTGTGTGTTAAGTCTGTCAGATGGCTTCTTTGATCTCTGCGGATTAATCTTTTCACTTTTTTGTTTAGTTCCTTGTACCCATTAGCGTGCTTTGGTGCATGCCTTTTGGACCGTAGCAGTTCTCTTTGGTTTATAAGTTGTAAAGTATCTTCACGCAATCTGCATTTTTCATTGGGTCTTGAGCAGTCCATAGCTGCATTTTTTCTTGCTGACAGGATGCATTGTTCAAGATTGTTGTATTTCTCTTGAGTAGTTTCTTTAGTATGCAATTCTTGGACGAGACTGGCCCAAGAGAGAACAACATGGAGGCAACTGGGATATGAACAGCAAAAAGAAGATGATGATCCACAGTGCTATTAATCGATTTTAGTGAAATTGAGTGAATTTTAGTAAAATTGAATATCAGCCTACTGTAACCCTGCTAAAGCAGGAGGCCTTTGCCCTTTACGGGATGTTATGGGCTAATAATAATAATAATAATAATAATAATAATAATAATAATAATAATAATAATAGTAATAATAGTAATAATAATAATCCGTATAATTAATACAGTAAAATGGTGATCTGAGATCTAGATAACTACTGGATGGATTCGTATGATCAAGGTGTTTATCGGCTTAAAATAATTTGCTATTCCCGCCATTGTAATCAGTTTTGCATTTTCGTAATTCTTAAAAAGTTATTTACAAACAAATAATTGAAACAATAACACAACGTCCTGCGCAAATATGAGTTGGGGAGCCTGCGGCATATCTATATTATAACCCATGTCTCCGAGCGCATGGCCAAATATAAACAAATTGAACAATGCAAGTTATGAATGTAAAAAAAGTTTATTGAGTTACAGACTAACAACAAAGTGTAATAAGGTATTCACAAAAAAATAACTGTAACAAGAACTCAACGTTCTTCGCAAAATTTGAGTTGGCGAACCTGTAACTGCTGAAAGCGAATTTTGAAACCGCGCATTTATCTGGGTGCAGCGTGCGGTTCGGTGCGGTTCAACAGCCAATTTAGTTACAGAGAAGTGGCAACGAATTTGGCTAACAGCGAAGGTTAGTATATTGTATCCAATTACATCGCACGCAGAGATAAGTTCTGTGCAATTTTTATATTAGTGTCTTATATTTGATATTTTGAATTGATAGGTACAAGTTTTTTTTACGAGCACATGGCTTAATTCTGCATCCATCTTGGTGCAGCAGAATAGCATGGTGCAGTGCGGTTTACCAGTGGTTAAAGGTTAGTAATATCCAATTACATTGCAAGCCAATTGCATTCTGCCAACATACTCCAATATGTGCAGTAGATTACATTGTTTGTATGGCTCACTTTTATCTTTTTTTACACTAAAGAGTGCCACAGTCGTTTGTATCTTGGCCCATAAGAATTTCGAAATTCCTATTATTTGCAAGTATTAAGATTTTAAGAATTAAATTTTAGTTCCAGTAACATTAAATCCTCAATGTTCATGAATTTTTTAAAATTTTTTTAGGACAAAAAGTTCTTTTTTAATGTTAGATAATCTCTTAAATTTTTTTTCTTAAGATTCTATTTCTTTTAAAAGTTTCTTTTTCTCTTAAAATTCTTTCTAATATATTTGTATTTGTTATTCTTCAGACCTAAATTAAACTGTTTTCACTCTATTTTGCGGTTATTTATAATATAAGCATGCATTTTTTCAACAATTTTATTTTCCATATTTTGTTTTGATAGGTCCAACCTTCATTCTGCCTACATCTTGGTGCAGCTAAATAGAGAAGAGGGACTTGAAATGAAGGTTATTTAAGTGATAAATGTTCTGATTATTAAATATATTCAAGAAAAATTCTGCAAATTAAATAGCACTATGTATTATGATTTTAAGAATTACATTTTAGTTCAATTAACATTAAATCCTCAATGTTCACATAGATTTTTTTTTTAATTTAGGACAAATGTGCCTCGTAAAAGACCTCTTACACTGGAAAGAGAAGACAGAAGAAAACGGGAAAGGCGGGCTCTGTCAAATGAACTTGCAAGTTCAAGCAGACAAGCTGATGAAACGCATGGCATCCGTCGCAACAGAAGTGCAAGCAGAGACCTTCCACTTAGTTATGATGCTGCCAGAATATATAAATCTGACAGTGAAGTTCCATTGTTCAGTGTGGGTGGAATGGACTATAGATGTAGTCATTGTTCTGCAAAACTTTTCCGAGGTGAACAGAACACTTCTATGTTGCCTTAAGGGGAAAATAAAATTACCACCAATTTCCGTGCCTCAGTTTCTTAGAGAGCTAATCAAAGCAAATGATTCGACAACAAGAAATTATCTTGAAAACATACGGCAGTATAATAATGCTCTGGCTTTTGCATCTGTTCAGTTAAATGCTGTTCATTTATGAGGGTCAGGGCCTTATTGTCTAAAAATTCATGGACAGATGTATCATGCTGTTGGGCCTTTGATTCCAGAAAATAACATTCAGTCATCATATGCAGGTTTATTTATTTTAGATGCAAGTGAAGCTCTAAAAAAACGTATAGATATGCATGAAAATCGTTTTTGTGATAGATATATTATGCAGAATTTACAGGAAATTATTCTTCATATAAATCCTTATGCTCAGCTTTTTCAACACATGAAGGACATTACGGGTCATGTTCAAAATATGGAGCTAAAATTCTACTTGGAAAATTCATTTTACAAGCGTCGGTACAATATTCCAGTATCGGAGGAAATAGCTGCAGCCTTTATGTTTGATGAGGGGGGAACCAGGAAAATTTGACTTCGTAGTAAGATCAAAAAGCTCAGAGAGAATTTCCATTATATCAAACATGAATCCTCATGTTGACCCTATGAGCTATCCACTCCTGTTTCCTTGTGGTGATTCAGGATGGCAGCCAGGCATGCAGCATGTTGATATATATAGAACTGCAGTTAGGAATTCTACAACACAACTGCAGTACTATTGCTATCGTTTGGCAGTTCGTGACAATTTCAGTTTACTACATTCCTCCGGTAAACTTTTTCAGCAGTATATTGTAGATGCTTATGTGAAAGTGGAAAGCTCAAGATTAGCTTATGTAAAAACACACCAACAAGAATTAAGAACACAAAGATATAAAGGGTTGAGAGACTTTTTTAATAATGAAGAACGACCAAATAATATTAATGCTGGCCTACCAGTTATTTTGCCTTCAACATTTATAGAGAGTCCTCGCAATATCGTTCAAAATTATGCAGATACAATGATCATAATCGCAAGATACGGTAAGCCAGACTTATTTATTACCTTCACTGCTAACCTGAAGTGGAAAGAGATAATGTGCAATTTGCAACCATATGAAAAAGTTGAAAATCGTCCTGATTTGGTAACTAGAGTTTTTCATTTAAAATTGAGAGAGCTCATAGAGGACCTATATAAGAAATTCATATTTGGTGTTGTGGTTGCTAATGTTCATGTAATTGAATTCCAGAAAAGAGGGCTACCTCATTGTCACATGTTGCTGATTTTATGTACGGAAGATATAAGAGAAGCGAGTGATATAGATGTATCATGTGCAGAAATACCAAACCAGTCAGAGAATCCCCGTTTATTTGATATCGTTCAGCGCTGTATGATACATGGTCCATGTGGAACTTTAAATCCCATAGCACGTTGCATGGAAAATAGTATTTGCACAAAGGTTTTCCCTAAGGAGTTTACAGAAGGGACTCAGTTAAATGCTAATGGTTACCCGATTTATCGCAGAAGAAATAATGGACAAAAGGTAAATAATGGACTGGACAACAGATGGGTCGTGCCATATAATCCTTACCTGTGTCTGAAATTTGAAGCACATATTAACGTAGAAGTACGTTCATCAATTAAATCTGTAAAGTATTTGTACAAGTATATTTACAAAGGACATGATGCTGCTGCTCTAAACTTCAGTGAAGGAGAAAACGAAGCTAACTCTAACAATGAAGTTCGTACATACTTGAATGTGAGATATGTAAGTGCACCTGAATCAATGTGGAGAATTCATGGAAGACCGCTACAAGACCGATCACACAAGATTGAGAGATTTCCTGTGCATCTACCAGAAGAGCAACAAGTGTATTTTCAACCTGGAGAGGAGGAAAGTGCTCTGCAGAGAGCAGCTACTACTGATACAAAATTTACAGGCTACTTCAAAATGTGTGCTTCTGATGAACAAGCTAAGGATTTTCTTTATGTTCAAATACCTCAGCATTATTCTTGGAGTAAAAATGAATGGAAGAAGAGACAAAGATCATCAAAAACAATTGGACGAATGTATACAGTAAATCCAGCTGACCGAGAACTCTATTGTCTCAGAGTTCTATTGTTGCATGTAAAAGGATGCAGAAGTTATGAAGATTTACGAACTGTTAACAGTGTTCTCTTTCCATCATTTTCAGCAGCTGCTGAAAAACTGAACTTCATTGATACCCAGGAAGAATGTTCACGGTGTCTTGAAAAGGCATCATTATTTCAAATACCCATGCAACTGAGAGAAATGTTCGCATTCATTTGCATTTTTGGCCTTCCAAAAAATACGCAAGAGTTATGGCTATCGTACAGAAACTTTTTAAGTGAATATTTTCAAAGAAATAATGAGATGGATGCATCCTATGATTTAGCATTGCAAGAAATCAACAAAATTCTTAAGGCAAATGGAACAAATTGTGGCAAGGTTGGCTTGCCAATTCCACGAGATATTCCTATAGACAAAATTACATTTGACCATCAACAAGAGAAACAAAAAAGAATTTCTGTATATGCTCTGTTGAAGAGTGAACAACGTACCATTGTAGATGAGGTTCTTTGTTCTGTAAGAAATGAAAGCTGCAATGTTTTTTTTTATCGATGGACCAGGCGGTACAGGGAAATCTTTTCTTTATAAAACTTTATGCCATATTTTGAGAGGAGAAAACCGAACTGTACTTCCAGTTGCCTGGGCAGGAATCGCTGCTCAGATCCTGGAGGGTGGTATGACTGCGCATTCTCTTTTTAAATTACCAGTTCCTATTCATGAATCATCTGAGGCCAAAATCAGAGAAGATTCTGTGGAAGCAAAGGTTTTACAAAAAGCATTACTAATTATTTGGGATGAAATATCAATGGTTCCCAAAAATGCTCTAATTGTCTGTAATAAATTATTACAGAATATCATGAAAAATGATTCATTGTTTGGTGGGAAAGTTATTGTGTTTAGAGGAGATTTTAGACAGACCCTTCCAGATATTTGACGTGGTACCCGTTTATCCATTGTTGAAAACTGTGTAAAAAATTGTTTATTTTGGAAGTTCATTAAAAAAGAAAACTTACAGAAAATATTAGAGCAGCTGCTGATCAAGAATTTAGTGAGTGGTTATTAAAATTAGGAAATGGAACATTGTCATCTCACCACTTACAAGATGAATTGGTGGAAATCCCTTCATAGTGTATATGCAATTACGATGACTTAATAAGCAATGTATTTCTAACCCACAAAATTAATGAAACAAATATTGACGCTCTAACAAATGTTGCAATACTGTGCACAAAAAATGACTATTGTTCAGAAATTAATAAAGACATTGTTGAAAATTTGGTGAAAGGTCCTTCTAAAACATATTATAGTACTGACTGTTGAAAGTGGAGATCACTCCTCTGCCCAGTTATATCCTCTAGAATTCTTGAATAGTTTAATTCCATCAGGTCTCCCACCTCATATTCTTACACTGAAAATTAACACAATTGTGATGTTAATAAGAAATTTAAATGTTAGAGAAGGTTTGGTAAATGGAACGCGCTTGATTGTGAAGGCATTGCATGACCTCTGTATTTCTGCAGTACTTATTGATTCAGGGAAGACTGTTTTTTTACCCAGAATTCAGTTATGTCCTTCTCATTTAAGCCTTCCATTTATGTCGTGCAGAAAACAATTCCCGTTAAGAATTGCCTTCGCTATGACTATTAACAAGTCACAAGGACAGACACTGAGTGAGTTGGTATTTATTTACCTACGCCTGTTTTCTCACATGGTCAGCTATATGTAGCATTTTCACGAAAAAGGTCGTTTAGAAATGTGTTCATTTCTGTTCTTGAAGGACCAATTCAAAGAAAATGGCAAGTTATTGACTCAAAATATTATATTCAGGGAAGTGACCTGAAATTTTATTTGTTTGTTAAATTTAATGTTGTTAATTTTATCGTGTGTACATTTTATAGTGTATAAATTTTATTTTTATTTGTGTATTAAATTTTATTTATTTTCTTCTCAAATTAGTATTTATTTACCTACGCCTGTTCCACATTTATTTAGCATTTTCACAAGCAAGGTTATTAATAAATGTATTCATATCCATTCTTGAAGGGAAGGACCAATTCAATGAAACTGATAAGTTATATTCACTCGCGAGCAAGAAAGGCTTTATTTATTTATTGTGGCAATTTTTTTCTTTGTTGGTTTTTATAGTTTATTTTTAGTGATGAATTTTTGAACATGGATTGTAATTTTCCATAATAAATGTTATTGATATTTTGTCCTGTTATTGAAGGTGTTGGTCAATATTATCATGAATATTATTGATATTTTGAATTTATTTATTCTTAAATTATTTTATTTGGGAAGAATTAATTATATCAAGCCCCATTATTCATACGTTTTGATATGTCAGTGTCCTACAGAGAAAGTGAGTTAAAGAAAATTGGAACATTCTGCTGTGATAAAAAACTTAAATTACAATGTTAAATTAGATGCAGTGTGCTAAAAATTTTATACATAAAAAATAAACTCCCAGTATATATAAAAGAAAATTGTAATTAAGGGAATTTTAAAAATATTGAACTCCGTTCGAATTATTCGCACGGGCACTACTAGTAATAATAATAATATTAATAATAATAATAATAATAATAATAATAATAATAATAATAATAATCTCCTAAACTATTCGCCCTACGACGCTGAAATTTGCATGGCAGATTCACAATAATCTGCTCTATTTCTAAGTTTTAAACTTAATTTTCAGGAATTTTTTCATTAATTTAGAAAATACAAAGCGTTAGATGGGAAAATGCTCAATACCGTTGTAATCGCCATAAAATTTCTAGATAGGAAGAAATTTTTAAGACGTTTTTAACCTTCGCTATGGTGCGTCCGTGAACGGTAGACGTGTTTGTGGTGCACCCTGCGTGATTGTGAGAAATTGTTACACGAGTAAGTGCCTGTAATTCTAAGTGCTGTTCTCCATCCATTCAACTAGAAGAGTCAGCTTTTACTCAAAAGTCAGCTGCCCCAGCGGCTGGCATCCTATCACAATGGAAACTTCCACCAACGGCAACATAACCTCAGAATCGACAGATAAACAAGTAAGCAAAACCTTTTCTCATGCGTTGCAATCAGAAATTTACCCTAACAAAAGTCAAGCGATTGTGATTGAAGTTCAAGAAGGTATTAGCATCAAGGATTATGTATCTAAAATAGCCTCAATCGTTAACCCTTCAGATATTCGTTTTGTTTCAAGAATTTCTAATAATAGAATATGTTTCTTCCTCTCAACTCAAAAGATTACTGAACATATTGTGAATACACGGAGATTTATCACTATTAATAATCAAAAACTGAATATACGACCACTCATCAATAAGTAAGTACGGGTTATTATCTCTAATGTGTGTCCTGTTATACCTCACGAGGTAATCCTGAACATTTTCAATAGAAACAACATCAAACCCTCCACTAAGATGTCTTTTATCAGAGCCGGGATCTCGGAACCTGGATTCTCTCATATTATGAGCTTTAGAAGGCAGATTTATATAGATCTGGATGATATTGACAAGTTACCGGATTCTGCACTGGTATGTCATCAAGACACAACATACCGTATTTACTTTTCCACTGACAATGTGGTATGTTTTCTATGCAAGCAGGAAGGCCACATTGCTAACCATTGTCCCTCTAACCAAAATCAAACCAATAACAGTGACTTCTCTGCAAATGGAAATCAATCTGCACCTACTAGTAATGCACAGAAGTCTTTAATTACTGTGCCCCCAATTAATGAAAATGAGAATTTTCCTAACCTTCACCAAAAAACCCTCCAAACTGATTCCCCTGCAACTAAAAACCAATCTGTTTCCACTATCAATCAACAGAAGTCTTCCACCCCTGTCCTCCCAATTAATGACATAACTACCCCTAATCTCCATGAAGAAATCCCCCAAGCAAAATCACCTACAACTGATAATCAATCTGAACATTCTATTAATCAACATGAATCTGATAATGACAATAATTGTGTATATAAACGAAACAAAAGAGGCCCCCAATCTGACTCCTCTCATGTTCCTGAATCTTCAAGTACCACCAGAGAAGCAAATACAGATGAAACTCTGAAACAACCTAAAAGGAAAAAGAAGAAAAAAGAACAACTAAATGAGTCAGGGAAATCTGAAATAACTAAAAGTAGACCTGTAACTGAAAAAATAGAATTAACAAAAGTAGAACAACTAAATGAGCCAAGGAAATCTGAAATAACTAAAAGTAGAACTCTAGAGGAACAAATATCTCCTCTAAAATCAATTATTGAAGACAATGAAAGTAAATATCCTCTTACCTACCATCAATTTAAATCCTTTCTGGAAAATTCTTTTAATGCTTCTGACCCCATCCTCATTGCCAAAGATTACTCACCTGATATATCAGCTCTCCTTCAAATGATGTCTAATCTGTACCAACATCTTCCAAATGCAACAATAAAAAGAAGATTTACCAGACTTTGTAAAAAAATGAAGTCTGTTCTACCACCCTCTGAAGAATCATGTACTGAATCGACTCCAGTGCAGACATCAGCTCCAACTAATGAATATTCTCCAATGGAATGTCAACGGTTTCTATCCTAGACTAGAAAGTTTACAGCATTTGTGCGACCTTACCCAGCCAGATGTCATTGCATTCAAGAAACTAATTTTAAAGAGTCTCATCATGGCCATATTAAAGGTTATAAATGCTTCTTCAGAAACAGAACTACTACTAATCATGCCAGTGGTGGAGTTGCAATATATATTAAAGACCACATCCCATATGAAGAATTGAACTTGCAATCTAATATTGAAACAAATGCCATCAAGATACCCTCACCAACTTCAATTAGTATATGTAATTTATACTTACCAAACAGCTACAATTTTGACGCACAAGAATTAATCGACATAATTAATAAACTGGAAAAGCCTTTCCTCATTTTAGGGGATTTCAACAGTCATAACACTGTATGGGGGTCTCATAAAACAGATAACAGAGGCCTTGTGCTTGAAGACATCTTTGAATACCACGATTGCATTGTATTAAACACTGGAGAATCTACACATGTCAATATCAACAACAATAATTTTAGCGCCAAAGATTTATCTATATTATCAGCATCCCTTGCACACAAATGCTCTTGGAACGTTTCAGACTACCCATATGATAGCGATCATTTCCCCATTTTTATTGGTATTAACAACAAATATTACACCTGCTCCTTCAGTCCAAATAAACACATGGAACTTCAATAAAGCCAATTGGGAAGAATATCATAACTTCATTTCTGCATCTCCAATAGACGATAATGTTCCCTTTAAATTTAACAACATTGATGCTACCATCCAAGCCTTCTGTAATTTGATTATTACTGCAGCAAACTTGGCTATTCCTAAGTTATTTTTCAATATTAAAAGAGCAAACACACCTTGGTGGAATAGCGACTGTAAAGAAGCAATAAGGAATTCAAAACATGCACTTAACCGTTATAAGAAACATAAATCAACTGAGAACAGGCTTGAATACAAAAGGACCAGAGCTATCACCAGAAGAGTCATCAAAGAAAGCAAAACCAATTTTTGATCTAAATACTTATCATCATTAAACGGTAACTGTAACATCAATGATACATGGAGAACAATCAAAGCTATTCAGGGAAATAAAAAATCAACTAGTATCCACTTTATTAAAAGCAACGACAAAATACTTACCGCCCCATCTGACATTGCTAACCAATTTGCCAAGACATTCTCCAATAACTCGAGTTCCAACAACTACATGCACGAATTTCTTTCACATAAAAACGAACAAGAAACTAAACTAATTCCTAAAGGGAATGAAATTTTAGCAAATAAATACCAACTTAACGTGGATATCTCACCACATGATCTTGATGAAGTTATTGAATCATCCAACAATTCTCCTTGCCCCGACAATATTCAAAATATTCTCCTTAAATAGCTACCCCCTAAAGGAAAATATATTCTATTACGCATCTACAATTTTATATGGAGAGAAAAGACCTTCCAGAAGCACCTGGAGACTGGGTACTGTCATTCCTGTTCCTAAGCCCGGTAAAGACCCGGCTATAACTGATAACTACCGTCATATATCTCTAACATCTAATACGTGCAAAATTCTTGAGCGGATCATCAACAATAGACTACGTTGGTTTCTGGACTCCCAACAAAGTTTGGCTAACAACAAGTTTGGTTTTCGTCAAGGACACTCCACACAATCTCACCTACTGAATACTGCCACATTCATCCAAGAAGCATTCATCAATCACCAACACGTACTTGCTGTGAAAGACATAGAAAAGGCTTATGATATGGTCTGGACCTATAGAGTACTTAGAATTCTTCACAACATCGGTGTTCATGGAAATATGTTCGAGTTATCCGCAATTTTACACTTAATAGACAGCTTCAAGTCAGAATTAATAACCAAATATCTCAACCTAGGATGCTTGAAAATGGTCTTCCACAAGGGTCAGTTTTGAGTGTAACACTTTTCCTTATCGCAATCAATGACGTGGATAAGGATATTGCCTTACCTATTACAGTAAGGAAATACGCGGATGACATCATTGTTCTATGTAAAGGCAATAATCTGCTGAACACTCAAGAGTACATGCAAGAAGCTCTCGACAAACTCTCCGAATTTTCCCTGAAGTCAGGATTTAAATTCTCCACCAAAAAATCTGAACGTATCCTATTTTCAAGGAATAGGCACCATACGTTGCCGCATCTCTTACTGGGTTCTCATGTCCTACCTGCGGTCCGCAGTACTAAAATTCTAAACCTATACTTTGATAACAAATTGAGCTGGAAACAACATATCCAGAAGCTGATTGACAACTGTAAAAAACGGCTTAACATTCTCAAATATCGTAACCACAACAACTGGGGAGCGAATATAGACATCCTGCTTCTTACCTATAAAACAATTATCAGAAGTAAGATTGACTATGGATCTATCATTTACAACTCAGCTAGCATAAGTGTTCTTAGCAAGCTAGATACCCTACACAATCAAGCGCTCCGCTTATGTACAGGATGCCTCCGTACCACGCCTATTGGTAGCTTACTTACTGAAGCCAAGGAGCCATCTCTACAATTCCGACGCCAATTGCTCGGCATGAAGTATGCAATTAAAGCTGGCTCGTCTATCAATCCAATTATAACCAACAATGTTTCACCATACCTTCGGGATCCCTTCAAGAAACATAAATCAATCATTCCCTTTTATCTAAAAATCAAGGACCCTCTCGAAATACTTAATATTCAACTCTCTCAGATTGAAAAACACCGCCCATGCAAAATTCAACCTTGGCTGTTACAAGAATTCAAAATTGACCTGTCTTTACTGAAACTTGAGAAAAGTTCATCCTCAGATGAATACAGGACATCTATTCTCAATGATTTTGCTGAGAAATGCAAGTCACACACTGTTATCGGTATCAAGTCCATTCTCAAGACTGACGGTCCGGAAGTCAATGTGTATACCGCTGAGCGCAACACATTGTATACATTCAAACCCCACGTAAGCCTTACAACTACGGTTTATATGGAATCATGCAGGCTTTAAAACTGGTCAAAGAACTTACGCACCCCTCTTTCCCAATTGTAACTAACTCATCAAGCACTCTACTCCAGTTAAACCATATTAAGCGCAAATGCGAAATCTTACAAACAATCGCTGAACTCTACCATCAGATATCATTAACGGGAAAAGATACCTCGTTTGCCTGGATCCCCACATCCTTGGAAAACAACGTTACTCAAGAGTTTAGCACAGCGACTTCTTTCTTGGTAAACCTCAAACAAGACAATACAGTTCACAACCTAGTTAACACTACAACTGACATCCTAAAATTTATGAATAAAAGAATGTTGACTAACTGGAATCAAGAATGGACCAAATACAAAGCCAGCCACCTCCATAAAACGCAATCAGATTTCTTCTCAGTGTATCTAGATAAACGAATGACTAGGCGAGAACAAGTAGTGCTATCCAGACTTCGCTCCGGACATACTAATTTAACACACGCACACCTGTTTCACAAACTACCCGCACCCCTCTGTGACTTTTGTGAGGTTCAACTAACGGTATCTTATATTTTGAACGTATGTCCTAAGTTCCAGGAAGAAAGATATGGCCAATCACCGGAGCAACAATTCGAAGCCGTTGTATATTCTAAGTCCTATCAATAGGAAATCATAAGATTTTGTCAGAACATGAATATATTTAATAAAATATAAGTGGTTCCCTGTACATATTATCATACCAGCCATGATTGGATGTCAGGTTTTGTACTATTATTTTGTACCTCGTTTCTATTGTAAACTTTGTGCTATGTATATATATATATATATATATATATATATATATATATATATATATATATATATATATATATATATATATATATATATATATATATATATATATGTATATATATATGTATATATATGTATATATATATAATGTAAAATCAAATATGAATATGTAAAGTACTGAAAAGTCGCTAAGAACTTTTGGTTGATGCGACTAAACAACAAAACAACAACAAAAACAAAGTTTTTAACATTTCAAACATTCTGAAATTTCAAACTGCTATATCTCCTAAACTATTAGCCCTATAACGCTGAAATTTGCATGGCAGATTCACAATAATCCGCTCTATTTTCGAAGTTTTATACATAATTTTCGTAATTATTTTAACGTATTTAAAAAATACAGAGCCTTAGATGGAAAAATGCTCAATACCAATCTAATCGCCATAACATTTCCAGTTAGGAAGTTTACAGAGCTTTTCAACATTTCAAATATTCTTAATTTTTTAAACGGCCGTATCTCCTAAACTATTAGTTCTACGACGCTGAAATATGCATGGCAGATTTCACAATAATCTGCTCTATTTTCGAAGTTTTAAACTAACTTTCGGATTTTTTCCATGAAATTAGAAAATACAAAGCCTTAGATGGAAAAATGCTCAATACCATTGTAATCGCCCAAAAAGTTCTAGTTATGAAGGAAGTTTTCTGAACATTTTTATATTTTAAACATTCTGAAATCTTTAAACGGCAGTATCGTCTAAACTATTAACCCTACGACGCTGAAATTTGCGTGGCAGATTCACAATAATCTGCTACATTTTCGAAGTTTTAAACTTAATTTTCGGAATTTTTTCATGAATTTAGAAAACAAAATGCCTTAGATGGGAAAATGATCAATAGCATAGTAATCGCCATAAAAGTTCCAGTTAGGAAGGAAGTTTTCTGCACATTTTAATATTTCAAACATTCTGAAATATTTATTCGGCTGTATCTCCTAAACTTTTAGCCCTACGACGCTGAAATTTGCATGGCAGATAAACAATAATCTGCTATATTTTCGAAGATTAAAATTCACTATTCGGGGATTTTTTTATGAATTTAGAAAATACAAAGCGTTAGATGGGAAAATGCCCAATACAATTGTAATCACCATAAAAGTTCCAGTTAAGAAGGAAGTTTTCAGAACTTTTTAACATTTTAAACATTCTGAAATCTTTAAACGATCAAATCACCTAGTCTATTAGCCCTACGACGCTGAAATTTTAATGGCAGATTCACAATAATCTGCCGATTTCCCAAGTTTTAAACTTAATTTTCGGGAATTTTTTCATGAATTTAGATATTACGAAGCATTAGATGGGAAAATGTTCAATACCATTGTAATCACAATAAAATTTTTAGTTAGGAAAGAAATTTTTAGAACTTTTTAACATTTGAAAATTCTGAAATTTTAAACTGCCGTATATCCTAAACTATTAGACATATAACGCTAAAATTTGCATGGCAGATTTACAATAATATGCTCTATTTTCGAAGTTTTAAACTTAATTTTCGGGAATTTTTTCATGAATTTCGCAAGTACAAAGCCTTAAATAGGAAAATGCTCAAAACATTTGTAATCGCTATAAAAGTTTCAGTTAGGAAGGAACTTATCAGAACTTTTTAACATTTCAAACATTTTGAAATCTTTTAACGGCTGTATCTCCTAAACTATTAGCCCTACGACGCTAAAATCTGCATGACAGATTAACATCAAACTGCTCTATATTCATAGTTTAAACTTAATTTTCGGGAATTTTTCCATGAATTTAGAAAATACAAAGCGTTAGATGCGAAAATGCCTAATACCATTGTAAGCGCCATAAAAGATTGTGTTAGGAAGGAAGTTTTCAGAACTTTTTAACATTTCAAACATTCTGAAATCTTTATACGGCTTTATCTCCTACACCATTAGCCTTACGACGCTGAAACTTGCATGGCAGATTCACAATATTCTGCTCTATTTTTGAAGTTTTAAACTTAATTTTCGGGAATTTTTGTTAATTAAAAATAAACAGAGCCTTAGATGGGAAAGTGCTCAAAACCATTGTAATCCCCATAAAATTTCCAGTTAGGAAGGAAGTTTTCAGAATTTTTTAACATTTCAAATATTCTGAAATCTTTAAATGGCCGTCTCTCCTAAACTATTAGCTTTATGACGCTGAAATTTGCATGGCAGATTCACAATATTCTGCTCTATATTCACGTTTTAAACTTAATTTTCGGGAATTTTTCATTATTTAAAAAAAAACAAAGCCTTAGATGGGAAAGTGCTCAATACCATTGTAATTGCCATAAAAGTTCCAGTTAGGAAGGAAGTTTTAAGAACTTTTTAACATTTCAAACGTTCTGAAATCTTTAAATGGCTGTATCTCCTAAACTATTAGCCATACGACGCTGAAATTTGCATGGTGGATTTACAATAATCTGCTCAATTTTCGAAGTGTTCAACTTAATTTTCGGATTTTTTCATGAATGTAGAAAATGCAAAGTGTTAGGTGGGAAAATGCTCAATACCATAGTAATTGTTAAATTTGGAATTTGGCGAAACTCGTAATTTAGGAAAATTAACGAATAATGGTCTACGGTCGCCAGCTGTTTGAAACAGCACAAATTAACTTTTAAATAAAACCTTGCCTTAAAACAAATATGAGGCGAGGTGACCATGCGTTTGCCTAATGAAATATTTTCGGGGCTAACACAGAGAACCCCTAAGCCATCGGAATCGTGAAGATTGTCGTCTCAATCCAAACCTTTCGAAAGGACGATCCAGTTTTGGAAAGAAACAGGAAGATAAATTCTAAAGGATCTCGGAGAATGGTGATATAACAATCCAAATAACTTACAAGTTTACATTTATTGTAAATTATGAGAACATTCAAAACAATGTTTTCTTGCTGTACAGAAAAGGGATTAGCTGCAAGAAAAACAATAAAAAATTACGAACAGAATTGCAAGGCTGACAGACGGAAGGATACCGTTTCTTTACAAAAATGCTGCGAAAAAACACAGGAACATTAAGAAAAGGCGTTTGCAACAATACGCCTTAACTTTATACAGAATTACTTTATTCTGAGCATCCTCAACAATGTCCACATAAGGACGAGGAAGTAGAATACACAAATAGACGAAATGACAAAGAAGCCGACGTCGGCTATCTTTCAATACAAAAAGAAGTGATATACAGAACTATTACAAAACGAGCCATTCAAAAGTTAAAACCAAATTTAGTATGAGTGCGTTAATACAAAATTGTATGGAAATGGATCTTTTACCAAACTTACACCTTGTTACCAACTTTATCAAACGAACAGGAATACTCTGGAACGAAGCAGAACGGCCTGGTAGCCGCCCGTCCTTGCTTCCGTTCAACAGGCTACGGCTGCTCGGCTGCCGAAATACATACGGCCTTACAACGCTCGCATGAGATCGAGTCAGTGCGTGCTAGCGACGTGCCGTTGCCCAGCCGACGTGTCTGCCGGCTACGGGACCAGATTTGACGCTGCTATCTATGGACCACGGCCGAATGCCTTACGGGCCCAGCTGACGCCTTCCAAGGAAGCTCCGAAATGCCGTCTTACTCACGACAGGAGCGAAAAAATGCAACATTAACAATGACAAATTAGCAATGCACAGCTCAAAAATGGCACACCACACAAATTTCTGGGGCCGACAAATGCCCAACCGCTGCCAAACACCGTAACGTGAGCTACAAAAACGAAAAACAGAGTAAACCTGCACAACAACAAAGGCAAGGTCACACAACCATCAAGAAACACCAAAAAATACCAAAAGTGAGATCCAGTTCCATACCAATAAACCCATCATTGCCTAAATCACGCTAAAAGCACTCATACACATACATAAAAACACAATGTTACAACTCTGAAGGAGCCGGGCCTTTTAAAAACATAAGTAATGGCTCGTGACGTGACTATGAAAAAGCGTGCGCCAGGCACGCCATACGAGAGAGAACAATACAGGCAAAAAGTGGCAAAAGGCAGTGTGCGCGGGGAGCGCACTGCCTCATATAGGCCTCCCAGAAAGGGAGGGGGTTCGCCGAAGCGTCAGCGAGGCGTAGCGGGGAAATATCGATTCACTCATAGAACAATTCCTTGCTGTTAAATTTGAAATTTAAGGAACAATCAACTTTGTGTTTTTGTGTATTCAAGAAGCCAAGAGTCACCCGAGAAGCCCAACTGAGAAGATTTTACATCCTTAGGTTATAAGCTCTTTTTCTGTAATTAGATTAAGTATGCTAACATAAGGGTAATTTTTTAACATCAATTTTCTCAAAATTGGTGACTTCTAAAAATCAGTGTGTGATCTCATGGCCATGAGAAGGTTCTAAAAACCTGACAATTTGTTACTAAGAGCTAATTTTTTGGGTCAATAGCCTCTGAGAAAAAATTAGCATCTTATGCAAAACATTTTATTGGTTTGAAAACAGGTATTTATTAATTATAAGGAAACTATTGATTTTGGCGGGCTCTACTAACAAAATCTGAAATTTAGAGTAAATTTAGGGTTGAATGGTCACCTTTTTTCCCTTTCAAGCTCTAAAATTAGAGTTTTTATGGCAAAACAAAATATTATTGGTGTGAATCCCTGCATCACTGGTAGATGCCGCCACCTGGGTCTTGGTGTCTTACAGGTTGCCTAACCTTGCAGGCGCAAAGCTGTAAACACCTTGGTCAAAGATCTTGGTACCAAGCTCTGTATATCGATATTTCCCCGCTACCCCCCTATACTACCGAGTCACTACCCCTTCACGAGACAGTATAAAAGACGTGCGCTTCGCTCGCACGGTGCCTTTTCGCCATAACTTTTTAATTGTAGTATTTTTGTTAGAGCTGTCGTATACATGCTTCTCGTTTTATGTCACTAGGATTCTGTTGCAGGCATAAGTCATTGGCAATTTAAACTTCCAGCGCACAGGTGTTATTGCCACCGCCAGATTATCATTTAATGACTTGTCAAATGCGAAAGGCCCGGCTCTAGTAGAGTCGTTATTAGTTTTATTGTAAATAAGTGTGAGTGATAGCATAGAATTTTAGGTGTGAATGGTATTTTGACATGAAATTGGATCTTGTACAAGTAATGTTGAAATTTATGTTATGTAGCTAATGTTATGAAGCAAGTGTGTTCTGTTTGTTGTTGTTCTCTCATATTCGCAGCAGGGATGTATGCTGGTCTCCGTTTGTTGAGGAGGTCCAGATTTGGTACTGTTCATTACATTGCAATTGTTAATGTTTCAGTTTACGTGCTCCAGTCGTGAATAAGACGGCGCTCGGCCGCATTCGACAATAGGGAGCTTTGTTTACGACGACAGCTGGGCCCGTACAGCACATGGCTGTGGCCCATTGTTGCTGAGTTCATTTTCGCCCAGTGAGCGATTTCCTCGTCGCTCGGGCAAGAGGCTGATAGGAGTCTGGCACCAAGGCGCCGACGTGGAAAGGCCACCGGCGTTTGACAGGGTCATGACCGTCAGGCCTTATTCAGGAATACTCATGCTTCATGTTTAAAATTGTTAAAAGTTTGGTAAAAGATCCAATTTCATGCACCTAATAGCTATGCAGTCACGCTAGTTGTCATTGAAGGGTATGTTTTCTCATTTGTAATTCTGCTTATCATTGTGCTTTTTGTATTGAAGGATGACCTGGTAGGCATCCTTTTCAAATTTGTTTGTTGTATATTCGGCTTCCTCGCCCTAAAGTGAGCATTGGAGAGGAAAACACGAAATATCGTAATTCTGTATTGGTTCAGTCGCATAGTTTGAAGCGTCTTTTCCTTTTGGTTTTTGTATCCATAGTTTTTGTATAGAGGCGATATTCGCCTGTCAATTTTGTAAACATTTGTAGTTCTGCTTTGTCTTTTTTGCAATACTTTGTTTCAGCAAGAAAGACCATTGTTTGTAAGGTCTTTGTTTGTATTAAATTTGTGTTCTTGGTTATTTGGACTGTTATATCTCCATTTCTGAGATCCTGTAAATTATAGATCCTGTTTATTTAAAAGCCTGGTGCGTCCCTTCGAATAAATTCGAATGTGACGACAATCTTCTCGAATTCGATGGCTAGGAGTTCTGTGTTAGCTCCGAATAATATTTCATTAGGCAAATGCATGATCACCTCGCTTCTTAGCGAGAATCTAGATAAAACTTAACTTTGTGCTGCCCTCAGCAGCTGGCAGTACTAGTATTTTTATATTTTGCCTATTCACGTATTTCGCCACCTTCCACATGTAACACTTGCCTACGAAAGTTTTGTTTGCTCCTTAGAAAGTAGGCAAAATGTGATACATGCCCGCGAAGCTTGACCGAAGGGGCGATGCGATGGTAGAGCCACCTGGCAGAGATGCCAGAACTAATGGCTTGTGGATATGAAATAATTTTTATTTTACCATAGAAACCTTAATTTTGACGCTACAAAAGCAAACAAGGTGTCTGTACAACCCCAAATTTACTCTAAATTCCAGATTTTGTTGGTAGAACCCGCTACAACCCATGGTTATCTTATAATAAATAAAAACCTGTTTTGAAACCAATAAAAAATATTGCACAAGTACCCATTTTTTCACAGAGTTAAACCAACCGGAAAATTAGATGTTTATAAAAAAAATCTTAGCTTTTTGAAACCTTCTCATGGCCATCAGATCACAGTTTGAATTTTCCAATTTACCATTTTTGAGAAAATTGATGAAAAAAAATTTACGCATATGTTGCAATGCTTAACTTAATTACAGAATAAATTCTTACAAAATATGAGTACAAAATCTTCTCAGATGGACTTCTCAGATGAATGTTGGCTTCCAGATGTTGATGTAGCATAAGAATTCAGTAACTATGATCACTTAAATTTTCAAATTTAACAGTAATCACCATAAAAGTTCCAGTTAGGAAGGAAGTTATCAGAACTTTTTAACATTTCAAACATTCTGAACTCTTTCAACGGCTGTATCTCCTAAACTATGAGCCCTACGACGCTGCAATTTGCATGGCAGATTCACATAAATCCGCTCTATTTTGGAGGTATTAAACTTAAATTTCGGGATTTTTTTCATGAATTTAGAAAATACAAACCCTTAAATAGGAAAAGGCTCAATACAATTGTAATCGCAATAAAAAATTCAGTTAGGAAGAAAGTTTTTAGAACTTTTTAACAATATAAACTTTCTTAAATCTTTAAACGGCTGTATCTCCTAAACTATTAGCCCTGCGACAACGAAATTTGCATGGCAGATTAACAATAATCTACTATATTTTCGAAATTTTAAACTTACTATTCGGGAATTTTTTCATGAATTTAGAAAATACAAAGCGTTAGATGGGAAAATGCACAATACAATTGTAATCGCCATAAAAGTTTCAGTTAGGAAGGAAGTTTTCAGAACTTTTTCACACTTCAACCATTCTGAAATCTTTAAACGGCTGTATCTCCTAAACTATTAGTCCTACGACGCTGAAATTGCGTAGGAGATTCACAATATTCTGCTCTTCTTTAAAGTTTTAAACTTAATTTTCGGGAAGTTCTTCATAATATAAAAAAATACAAAGCGTTAGATGGGAAAATGTACAATATAATTGTAATCGCATTAAAATTTCCAATTAAGAAGGACGTTTTCAGGACTTTGTAACATTTCTAACATTCTGAATTCATTAAACGGCCGTATCTCCTACACTATTAGCCCTACGACGCTGAAATTTGCGTGGGAGATTCACAATAATCTGCTATATTTTCGAAGTTTTAAACTTTTGACGAATTTTTTCATGAATTTAGAAAATACACAGCCTTAGATGGGAAAATGATCGATACCATAGTAATCGCCATAAAATTTCCAGTAAGGAAGGAAGTTTTCTGAACATTTTCAATTTTCAAACATTCTGAAAGTTTTGAACGGCTGTATCTCCTAAACTATTAGCGCTACGACGCTGAAATTTGCGTGGCAAATTTACAATAACCTGCTATAATTTCGTGTTTTAAACTTAATTTTCGGAATTTTTTCATGAATTTAGAAAATATAATGCCTTAGATGTGAAAATGATTAATACCATTGTAATCGCAATAAAATTTCCAGGTAGAAAGGAAGTTTTCAGAACTTTTAAATTTCAAACATTCTGAAACCTTTAAACGGCTGTATCTCCTAAACTATTAGCCCTATGACGGTGAAATTTGCGTGGCAGAATCACAATAATCTGCTTTATTTTCGAAGTTTTAAACTTAATTTTCGGAAATTTTTTCATGAATTTTAAAAATATAAAGCGTTAGATGGGAAAACGATCAATACAATTGTAATCGCCATAAATGTTTCAGTTACGAAGGAAGTTTTAAAAACGTTTTAACATTTCAAACATTTTGAAATCTTTAAACGGCTGTATCTCTTTAACTATTAGCCCTACGACGCTGAAATTTGCATTGCAGATTAACCGAGATCTGCTCTATTATTGACGTTTTGGGTATAGGTTTTTGCAATTTTGTACTAAATTAACGAAATACTAAGCCTTAGATGGAAAAATGCTCTATCCCATTGAAATCGCAATTAAATTTAAAGTTAGGGCTGACGATTTGAGAATGTTTTAACATCAATGAAAATCTGAGAAATTTGACTTGCTGTCTCTCCTTAACTATAAGTCCCACGATGCTTAAATTTGAATGGCAGATTAACCAAGATCTGCTCTATTATCAAAGTTTTGGGTAAAGGTTTTTGCAATTTGTACAAAATTACGAAGTACTAAGCCTTAGATGGAAAAATACTCTATACCATTGTAATCGCAATTAAATTTTAAGTAAGGGCTGAAGATTTGAGAATCTTTTAACATCATTGAAAATCTGACATCTTTGAACGGCTGTATCTCGTAAACTATAAGCTCTACGACACCAAAATTTGCATGGCAGATTAACCGAGATCTGCTCTATTATCGACGTTTTGGGTATAGGTTTTGCAATTTCTACAAAATTAACGAAATACTAAGCTTTTAAATGGATTTTTTTGGTCCGAGTAAAGCAAATGACGGTGTATTCTGAAGGTTTTTAAAATTTTGAAGCAGGATATATCCTCTGGATTTGAGAAACGGCTTATAGTTTAAGAGATATAATGTTCTAAAACCAATTCTTATTTCTTCTGAAGTACGTTAAAAGTTCAACGACGGCGAAGAGCCATTTTCCGTGTTGTGCTGGAAAATTAATTTTAAGATTTCTTTAAATTTAGGAAAAATTTATGAAACTATAGTCTAAAAATTCGTTTATAGGGCATGTTATGAAAAATCTTCCATGCAAATTTCAGCGTCGTAGGGCCAATAGTTTAGGAGGTACAGCCACCTAAAGATATCTTGTAATTTTAACACGTGAAAAAATTTCTAGATTGACCAGGGGCGTCAGGAGGGAGTATTTTTGGTCCGATTAAAGCAAACGACGGTGTATTCTAAAAGTTTTTAAACTTTTGAAGCAGGATATTGCTCCTGGAATGGAGAAACGGATTATAGTTGAGGAGATATAGGATTCTAAAACCTATCCTTATTTCTTCTGAAATACCTATAAGTTCAACAACGGCGAAGAGCCATTTTCCATATAAGGCTGTGTTTTCTGTAAATTTCGGAAAAATGTATGAAACCATAGTCTAAAAATTTGTTTATAGAGCATATTATGAAAAATCTTCCATGCAAATTTCAGCGTCGTTGGGCCAATAGTTTAGGAGATACAGCCATTTAAAGATATATTGTAATTTTAACACGTGAAAAAATTTGTAGATTTACAAAAGGCGTGTGGAGGGAGTATTTTTGGTCCGAATAAAGCAAATGACGGTGTATTCTGAAAGTTTTTGAAATTTTGACGCAGGATATTGCCCCTGGAATTGAGAAACGGCTTATAGTTTAGTAGATGTAGGATTCTAAAACCAATTCTTATTTCTTCTGATATGCGTAAAAGTTCAACGATGGCGAAGAGCCATTTTCCATGTAAGACAGTGGTTTCTGTAAATTTAGGAAAAATTTATGAAACCATAGTCTAAAAATTTGTTTATAGAGCATATTATGAAAAATCTTCCATGCAAATTTCAGCGTCGTAGGGCCAATAGTTTAGAAGATACAGCCATTTAAAGATATGTTGTATTTTTAACACGTGAAAAAATTTCTAGGTTGACAAAAAGCGTGTGGAGGGAATAATTTTGGTCCGAATAAAGCAAATGACGGTTTATTCTGATTTTTTTTAAATTTTGAAGCAGGATGTTGCCCCTGGAATTGAGAAACGGCTTATAGTTTAGGAGATATAGGATTCTAAAACCAGTCCTTCTTTCTTTTGAAATACGATAAAGTTCAACGACAGCGAAGAGCCATTTTCCATGTAAGGCTGTGTTTTCTGTAAAATTAGGGAAAATGTATGAAACCATAGTCTAAAAATTAGTGTAGGTAGCAGTAGCACTATAGCATAGTGCAGCGATGTGGAGGCAGCTGATGGGAGGTTATTAGAACATATTGTGACATACCAATATGTCACTGAATATTGTACAATATTTATTTTAAATGGCGTCAATTAAAGGGGATAAATTATGTGAATATGCTAGCATAGCAACGGTAAGCGAACCGTCGTCAAGGTCAACATATTCATGGAGTGACAATCGCGGAGACGGCTAGCTAATTCTATATAGAATTCTGGGATTGGCCGAAAAAGCAGTGACAGTCGTGAAGACGGCTAGTTCGTTTTGTAAGAAATTTAGAGATTGGCTAGGTACGAAAGTACATCAAATGTTATCTGCAAATAAACAATCGAATTTATGAACCGAGCTTTGCAGGGCTGAAAGAATACGAGAGAAATTCATTCTGACTGATGCCGTGCTCATGAACGGATCGTGCTCCAATTAATGTTAGGAGTTTTTTTTCTTTGCGGACTTGTAAGCATCTACTAGGGAATGGATATTGAGAGAACATCAAAATTGGAACTCTAAGTGTGACAGTGGAGCTTAAAATATTTCATGTGAACGAGTTGGAGGCACATTGAGGGCTTGGGCGAAGTTGTCAGTGATTGGACTGGAATGTTAGCAGCAAATAGTTTGTTGATCTGATGAACGGTAATTGAAGTGAGCTTCTGAGAAAAGAAGAGAGAAGATGGTGTCTGGACCTGAGGACAGCGGCGTCGGAGATGGATAAAGATGGCCGAAAAAGCGCGCGAAGACATAGGGTTGGAACGGTCATGACAATCATTTAATTTTATATTGGGTAAAGTTAAACAATACCAAAAATTGTTATAAATTATTTAATAAATTTCCATGTTTTCGTGAAATGAATATATGATTTTTCATTGAGCCAATTCTAGCAATAAAGTAGCAAGATAGATAGAGATTTGCTTTTCAGATTCCTCGACCGAGTTTGTTTGAGTAAATCATTAAGTTTATTTCAAAATGGCCCCCAACGTGGGGATGAATTTCGTCACAATTTATGACATATTTGCGTGATTATTTCAAAATGGCTAGCCCAACTATGGGGCAGAATTTCTTACAATTTATAACGAAATACTAATTGTTTCATATTGTAACATGTTTAAAAATGCCGCGTTTACTGACGCTGAAGTTGTCATAAATTGTGCACTTTTATATTGAAATCGATCTGGAGGAATCTGAAATATAAGAATAGGCATGAAAATCATTTCGTAGTTATAAGCAAAGCCAAAATCATTTCATTGCAGTAAGAAGTAAATATTATTGGAGCAAATATTATTTGTAGAGTAAATTAAAGATGGATTCTAGAAGTAAGAAATTACGTTCCGAAAACGTTAATGTAGACAATATGGCGGCTACCGATACTAATCCCCAGGGAGAAATTTCGCGAGTAGTCAAGTTAGAACTGCAATCAAAAGAAGTAATGGCAGCATCATTAGACAATACAGACCCTAGCAGTTTAATTATTAAAATGCTAGCAGCAATGAAAGCAGAAATAAATACTAAATTCGAGAATCACAAGGCTAAATTAGAAGACATAAGTCTCGAAATGAAAAGTCAGGCACAAGAATTAAAGAATTTTCGTGAGGAATTACGTGAAGAAATAACGCAGTTATGGCGGATACATAAGCGGAATTTAATAATATTTATTTAAAGATAAATTCTTGTAATTGCCAAGTAAATCAATTACAGAAGGAGCAACAAGAGTCTTTTAATAAAATTAATTCAGAAGTCAGCATTTTAAAAGACAATGTCGTAGCATTAGAACATTCACAGGAACAACAATGCGAAAAGTTGACAAACACCGAATCACGTGTATGTCATTTATATAAAATTTCGCGACAACATTGGTGATAAATGAGAGAATCTATATATTTAAAAAAATAAGGTATTCTGCCATGGCTTCGTTTAGAGCTTCTACTGAACCGATTGTAGTGTTTTTTCCTTTAAATGAAAGAACATGGTCTCTAGATGTGTTATCAGATACTGTTAGTGTTGATTCACCAACATTTACGGTGTAAATTAATTAATTAAATCATTCTTTAATAGTACGCTTATCAATAGTCAATTGTTTTCTTCCAAATCTCCTTCATGATGGCGCTGCTAGATGTTTTGTTTTGATTGTTGAGATTTATTTACAATTCGTCAAGTTTTGTTTCAGTGTAATAATTGCATTGTGGCGTTGATAGTTGGCATATATTTGCTTTTGTGGTGTATTTTGTAGAGAACATTCGGACCGTCGGTTTTGCTCGGTTGTACTTAAGTAGTGAAGTTGTACACAGGTTATGTCGATCGTTGCCCACGCGCCCCAAAAGACGCAAACGTACATTAAGTGGACGCAGGGAAAGAGAAAGTCAGCGTAGAAGTCGTGTTAGTGAGGTCATTTCGTTCTCTGTTGGGTCGTTGTCTATGAAATGCCAGTTTTGTTCTGCTTTGCACTTCCCATGTGAGAAAAATTCTGCAAACGAGTTTACTTTGTATTGCTTAAATGGGAAAATAAGTTTACCTTCGAGCAATATGCCAGAAGAAATCAAAGTTGTTTATAAATGATGACACATACAAAAACTTTAGAAATAGTATTCGTCAGTATAATAGTGTTCTTTCTTTTGTGTCATTTGGTGCCGATGTTGCATTGTCACCTGGTCATGGGGCAAACATGTTCAAAATTTTGGAAACTCTACATCACAAAATATCTTCGTTATACCCTGAAGATCCAAACAACGCAACATATTGTGAACATTAGTCTGGGCACAGTATTTTACATTTATCTCAGATCTCACCGTCAAATTTTGACGGGTTCTCACTAGTATAGAAATAAAAATGCTAGTTTCAGATAAGAAATTAGAACAACAGATACAAGAGGGTTTAAGGAATATTAAAATATTACAAGAATGTGAGTCAGGAAAAACAGATCCGTTTAAAGGGATGAAGATACCTTCGGAAATTAGTGCGGTTCCGAACAACAACAAAGATGTTCGTATAATTTATGACAATTTGAGGCCAGCAGCTGCAAGGAGGAAGATGAAGCAAAAACAATATTTCCAAGATGCATATAATGTAGGCGACGAAGTATTGGTTAGGGCACCCCAGGTATCGTCTATGGATAAGAAATTGTTTATTTATTTATTTATTTATTTATTTATTTATTTATTTATTTATTTATTTATTTATTTATTTATTTATTTATTTATTTATTTATTTATTTATTTTACGTCAAAAAACAGTTAAAAACTGCGTATGACGTGCTATGGGGAAAAGTGTATTGTGTGTACATTTTCAAAATTTTGTGATCCCTACACTAAGTCATATACTACTTAAATTTTGAATTTTGAAAGGGAGAAAAAAAAACAAAAAAACTCCCATGTAATAAAATCTATTTTCAAGGATAAATAAGCAATAAATTTTGAATTTTGAAAGGGAGAAAAAAACAAACAAAAAAACTCCCATGTAATAAAATCTATTTTCAAGCATAAATAAGCAATAAATTTTGGCTCTTATTATTTCCTGCCGCGACAACATGTTTTTTTTGTTTTTTTTTCTAATTATATTTTATTTTGCAATTTGTTTGTGAACAAACATTTGGCAAAATTACATAGATTTACATAAACAAATACATGAGAGGAGTAAAATCCCATGACCGTACTCCACCAATGATACATTATTAATACAAATTAACTATTAATTATAATTTCTGAAATGAACAATTTAAAGTCGATGTGGAAGGTCTAGAGTATGATGGCGTTGAAGTCGTCTGTAGGAGTCACTATTGTCTAGTAAGTTGATGGCTAGAATATTCGGATGATTATGTAGTCTTTGTAGGTATTTTGCACTGGTATTCGTGATTTCTTCTTTTATAGTTGGAATCTGTAAGTCTTTGTGTAATGTTGCATTCCTTACGTACCAGGGGGCATTTACAAATTTTCTTAAGGCTATAGACTGGAAGCGTTGTAATATTTCAACATTAGAATTTTGAGCTGTTCCCCAAAGTTGAATTCCATATGTCCATACTGGTTTTAATATTGCTTTATACACAATTACTTTGTTTGCGATGCTTAACGATGATTTTCTTCCAAGTAGCCAGTTTAACCTTCTAAGTTTTAGGTCTAATTCTTTTCTTTTCTTCTTTATATGTATTTTCCATGTCAGTCTTCTGTCCAGAGTAAGTCCGAGATATTTTGCCGAGTCATTTTGAGAAATACATTGCGATCCGATTTTTATAGGTGGACACGTTTCGTGCTTCAGCCTAAGGTGACTTGGACAGACTTCTTGTCATTGATCTTGAGGCGCCAGCGTTTCTGCCACTTGTGGATGGATTGCAGATGTTCTTCTACGAGACGAGATGCTTCTGCTGGATCTTCATGTCGAGCTAAGATGGCTGTGTCGTCCGCGTAGGTTGCTGTCAATGCGTTTACAGATGATGGGATGTCGGCAGTATATAATGAATAAAGGAAAGGTGCAAGCACACTTCCTTGAGGCACTCCTGACTTTATAGCGATAAGTTTTGAAGTTTCAACGTTAAATTTTATTTGAAAATATCTCTCTGTAAGATACGATTTTAAGAAGTGATAGTAAGGATACGGTAGATTTTTCTTAATTTTATACAATAGACCTGGGTGCCAAACCTTATCGAAAGCCTGGCTTACGTCTAGAAATACAGCAGAACAGTATTCTTTATTTTCTAGCAATTCACTAATTTCGTTTACTACTCGATGAATTTGTTCTACAGTCGAATGTTGTTGTCTAAACCCAAACTGATGATGAGGTATTATTTCATTTTCTTGTAGAAGTGGATTTAAACGTGACAGAAGCAGTTTTTCAAAAACTTTTGATAATATTGGCAGTAGACTAATAGGTCTGTATGATACAACTTCATGTGTTGGTTTGCCGGGCTTAGGGATGACTATTACTTGAGCGATTTTCATTGATCAGGGAAGTGTCCTAGTCTTAGGATGGCATTGAAGATGGAAGTAAGTAAGGCTATTAGTTTTCTTGGTAGATGGTGTAGATTTCTTGCTGAAATCATATCGTATCCGGGAGCTTTTTTAGTTGGTAAATTCTTGATTGTTGTTTCAACTTCTCGAGCACTTACGGATTTGATTTGGGGAGCTAGTTGCAGTGGTGAATCCAAGAAGTTGTAAATTTCTTCCTCTTCTGTAGCAGATATTTGTGAAGGAAATGGTTGAAAGATGTTAGAGAAATGGGACGCGAAGCATTCAGTTTTTTCTTCGTCGGTTTTAGCCCATGTGCTGTCGATTTTTCTGATGGGAGGAATAGGTTGCATCGGCGACAACATGGAAACGATAATTTGAATAATTGTATTTCCCACTGAATTCTAGAAGACGTGCACATAAAATGAAGTTACATTTATATTTATGTCCAGAAGCAAAACAAGGGGCCATCTCAGCATTTACTCAATGGATCAGGGAAACTGGACGAAAAACCTGATCGAGATGGGGGTCATTGACCCGGAAGCTGTGTTACAATAGTTGTTACAGGTTGTTTATACTCATTTATACAGTCCAAATGGTAATTAATGCATTATGCATCATTGTTAAAATTAATGTTACTTTTCTTGTGATGTTCAGTATAGTCTCTAATTGTATAGAAACAGTTATGCAGCAGAAACGATTTCACTTGGGATTTAAACTTTTCTATTGAATTTAATCGTTTAATGTCATCTGGTAAAGTGTAAAATAATGTACATGTATTGTATGTGAATTTTTTGTAATGAGCTGTTGATACTGTCACCTGATGAATATGATTTCTACGTCGAGTGTTATAGTAATAGACTTCGGCATTTTCTGAAAATATATTCCCGCCCTTAAGCAAGTCATTTTTTACAAAAACCACTGATTCGTAAATAAAAAGACACGGTAATGGAAGAATTCCTAGATTAATGAAGAGAGGATTACATGAATCACGTGGGTGGGATTTGGTTATTATTCGTACAATTCGTTTTTGTAATCTAAAAGTCTGGGAGCTATAAGATGTATTTCCCCAGAATATTATGCCATATCTCAGGCGGGAATGAACATTCGCGAAGTATACACAACAAGTAGTATGAAGGCTGACTGAATTTGCAAGAATTCTGAACGCGTAGCATAATGAACTTAATTTTGTGTTCAATTCATTTAAATGGACGTTCCATTTAAGGTTTGACTGCATTGAGAGACCTAAAAATTTTGTTGCCTTAACATGAGTCAATGGTACACTGTTCATTTTCAATGGAGCACAGAATTGTTTATTTGAAATGGAAAACTGCATTAAAACCGTTTTCTTTTCGTTTACTATTAATTTGTTATTTCGGAACCAATTTGAAACATCTGATATTGTTCTATTTACGGTTTCTTTATTGCAAACGATGTTCGTATCATCCGCAAAGAGAACCGTTCTTCCGTTTCCAATCGTCGGGGGCATATCGTTTACGTAAAGTAGGAACAGAATAGGGCCTAAAATCGATCCTTGAGGAACTCCACATGCAACGGGCAAAGAGTCGGAAAGGTGCGTACGTAATGTTCCATCATTCCAGTAAGGTATTTCAACTTTCTGAGATCGTTGTTTAAGGTACGAACATAACCAATCTAGAGCAATACCACGGATTCCATATGAAGGTAATTTTGAAAGTAAAATGTCATGATCAATGATGTCAAAAGCTTTTGAGAGATCTAAAAATAATCCAATAGGTGCCTCGTTTTGATCTAATGATGAGGCGACATCTTTAAGAAAAGAAAATATGGCTGTTTCCGTTGATTTTGATTTTCTAAATCCATGTTGGCAATCTGAAAGCGCGTCGTGTTTAGTGAGAAAGGTTTCCATTCGTACGTAAAAAAGTCTCTCTAATATTTTTGAAAAAACTGATAGAAGAGAAATGGGCCGATAATTTTGAATTTCATTTTTGTTGCCTTTTTTGAAGAGCGGCTTAATTTTAGCTGTTTTGAAAATATCTGGAAACGTTCCAGTGCATAAAGATGCATTAAATATGTGAGTTAACGGGTGTTTAATGGCATACGCACAAGTCTTTAACAAAGAATCTGGGAATTCATCTAAACCGGACGAATATTTATATTTTAGTTTACCGATTATTTTGAGAATTTCATAGGAAGAAGTTTCGGAAACGAACATTGTGTCTAAAATTTTGGGTGAACTGTCTGTTTTTGAATTTTTTGCCTGAAGACCCTTTGTGAGATCGGCAGCAATTCTCGAAAAGTATTGGTTAAAGAGACTAGCCACTGTTGCCGGATCGTTTACATTTATATCGTTATATTTTAAAACAACATTCTCTACGGGTTTTCTAGTTGATTTGGTAGTATTTTTTATTATATTCCACATTGCTTTTGTTTTATTATTTGAGTTCAAAATATCCTGATCGTTTTTCATGATTTTAGCCTGCCTTATGACTTTTCGTAACAATGTTTTGTATTTTTTAAAGTAGATAAGGAAATCTTGAGATACGTCATGACGTTTAGAAATGAAAGTAAGAATTCGCTTGTTTTTACAAGATGTCCTAATCCCTTGTGTTATCAAAGAATTGCTTTTCCGTGAAATATTTAATTTTCGTTTTTGAAGAGGAAAGCAAGTGTTAAAATGAATTGAAAGAGTTGAAAAAAAAGAATTATATTTGTCGTTTGTATCAACAGTATTATAAACCGTTTCCCATGACTCCTGCGTCAAGTAATCAATGAATAATTTTATTTTATTTTTTGTAAACAATCTAGTCATACGTGTATTATTTATTGTGTCAATGATCGCATTTCTTATAATGGTAAGAATTTGTGCATCGTGGTCACGTCGAGTTGTAGTTTTGTTAATTATAATTTGATCAATTGCCTTCATCGAATTTTGTGTGATGCGTGTGGGTGCATTAATTGTAATGTCTAAATTAAAGGAATTAATTAAATTGAGAAATTTTTCTTTCTCGCAAGATTCGACCAGAAAATCAATGTTAAAATCTCCGCATACAACGGGAATAGGTTCAGAGAAAGAGGCAACAGGGTTCGAAATAAGGGTGGGGGTGGAGAACGTAAGGAAGGTGAAAGGGATGGATTTTTCGCAGGAGACTGCGTAGGACTGGAGTTGATGATGTATTGTGCAAGCTTGTTACCGACTGCATGTTTTCCAGCAAGGTTCATGTGAAGACCATGCCGGGTGAAGTGTTTTGCTGAGAGGAAATTAATTTCAAAAAGTGTGACATTTGTTTCTCTCAGCTGCAGTTTCAATTGTTGGTTTGCGTGCTTAATCTCGCTGCATAGTGTTGGTCTGTTGTACCAGAAGGGCAGAGTCGAGACTACAATGTTAGTATTTTGGGCGGCACATTGTAATTTGTTAACATGTTGTTCAGGTGTATAGTTACCGCCCAAGTTAATGTCATTCTGCCCTTCTATGATAATGACTGTGTCCTGATTGGTCATTGTTTTCGTGTGGGTGTCCAATTCTGCAGTCACATCTGCAAACCTCCCGTTAGGTTTAAAAATAGATGAGACTGAGAAATTGGAGGGTAACTTCCTACTGAGAATGGAGGAAAGATGGCGGCCATGACTGTCAGCTAAAATAAGTACCTGTTTTTTAGGCTCAGTAGGAATGTCTTTGTTTTCAAGTGAGCTAGGATGCACAGCTTTACGTGTTTTGGTTTTGACGCGCTTCCTAGCCTGTTTGCGTTGGTTTGTGCATGTATTTGTCGATGGTAGAGAAGGGTGGTGAGGATCAGGAAGGCGAGGAAAATCTGTTTCATAATCTAAAACACTAAATTTGTTTTGATTTGTGACTGGATGCGGTGTCTGTGTCTTTTGTACAGTCACGGGTGTACGGTTGGTATTATTCGCAGTGTTGCCGACTTGTACCCAACCCTCTGTGTAGAGAACGACCTCTTCCAACCTTCGGATATGTTGATCTAAATTATTTTTTTACGTGTGTGAAGGCTTTCAGAAGGTCGGTTTTGAGAGTGTAGAGAGTAAAGAGAGTAGAACGAACAGTAGCCATGTCACGAATGCGTTTTAATGTACGTGATAAAAATTGAAATGAATACAAGAAAACCCAGATAAGAGCAACAAAAACCTAGCTTTGTATTTTAAAAGTGTTAAGTTGATGTGTATTAAATAAGTGAAAAATCAAGATTCAATACAAAAACTAGAAGGTATGCTACACACAATTCTAAAGGAGCTAGTACTTACGAAATTTGGCAATGTGGCTACGTAGAATTTCGTCAACTTAAGCTGCAACTGTTTAATACAATCAGTAGATTATACTTTACGGTAATTAGATAAAAGATAATAACTGAAAGTTTGTCTTCAATATATAGAATAAGATTTGAAACAAATTCACTTTGATACACCGTCCTCCTAACGTTCAAAAAACGGAATCGTCACTTGTCACAGAAATAGAATAAATCTTTCAGAAAATTAATTAGCACGGTGATTTTATATTGGAAATAAACTGAACTGTGAATAGATTTAGACACTTATCACCACCTCTTAAATCTGAATTTCGTTGAGGTTTGAATGTCCGTTTAAAATTCGTAATCTGTTTGTCTTGGTTATAGCAAAAAAAAATCCGTTGAAATTATATTCTCAGATAACCTGCAACAAGTAACAAGTAACAAGTAATTGTTTTATAAATTGTTTTTGTAAATTGCTTAATATTTTTTTTTAATTTTTTTAAAAATTTTAAATTTTAAATTTAAGTAATTGTTTTATAAATTTTTCCCTTTATATAAAGGACCATTCAGAATAGAAAAAGTTTTAAGTAAAAATGCCGTAATTTTAAAAGATGGAAATGGTCAACAAATGGGGACATACAACTATAGGAAAATGAAGTCATACAAAAGGGACGATACACATGACCATGGTGGAAATAACATTATTTGTTATTGTTATTTCCACCGTGTTATTTCCACCACAACATGTTATTTCCACCATGCACATGACTAGACAGTCTAATGGAATGAATTAATGTTTGTAAAGAGAATTTTGTATACATTAGTGTGTAATGTTTTTTCTCTTTTGTTGATATGCATATTTTTGTGATAAATTAAAAGATGAAGAAATTTTAAATTATGTTGTACATAGGATGGAAGCAAATAACGGGCAGGATAGCATAATTAAATAATGCTCAATGAAATGGTTAATGACAATGTTGGCATAACAAAGATGTAAATAGTTTTAAGGTTGCAAGAACCAAGATATGTGTAGTGTAAAGTGAAGAGTGATACTGAATATTAGTGTTATGAAACAACAAGGAAAAGTTAAAGCTTTCTTGTCATTTAGTTAGGTTTTGACAAACAAAATGACGCTTTGGTGGGGGGGAGTTGTGACATACCAATATGTCACTGAATATTGTACAATATTTATTTTAAATGGCGTCAATTAAAGGGGATAAATTATGTGAATATGCTAGCATAGCAACGGTAAGCGAACCGTCGTCAAGGTCAACATATTCATGGAGTGACAATCGCGGAGACGGCTAGCTAATTCTATATAGAATTCTGGGATTGGCCGAAAAAGCAGTGACAGTCGTGAAGACGGCTAGTTCGTTTTGCAAGAAATTTAGAGATTGGCTAGGTACGAAAGTACATCAAATGTTATCTGCAAATAAACAATCGAATTTATGAACCGAGCTTTGCAGGGCTGAAAGAATACGAGAGAAATTCATTCTGACTGATGCCGTGCTCATGAACGGATCGTGCTCCAATTAATGTTAGGAGTTTTTTTTCTTTGGGGACTTGTAAGCATCTACTAGGGAATGGATATTGAGAGAACATCAAAATTGGAACTCTAAGTGTGACAGTGGAGCTTAAAATATTTCATGTGAACGAGTTGGAGGGACATTGAGGACTTGGGCGAAGTTGTCAGTGATTGGACTGGAATGTTAGCAGCAAATAGTTTGTTGATCTGATGAACGGTAATTGAAGTGAGCTTCCGAGGAAAGAAGTGAGAAGATGGTGTCTGGACCTGAGGACAGCGGCGTCGGAGATGGATAAAGATGGCCGAAAACGCGCGCGAAGACATAGGGTTGTTACGGTCATGACAAACATTTAATTTTATATTGGGTAAAGTTAAACAATACCAAAAATTGTTATAAATTATTTAATAAATTTCCATGTTTTCGTGAAATGAATATATGATTTTTCATTGAGCCAATTCTAGCAATAAAGTAGCAAGATAGATAGAGATTTGCTTTTCAGATTCCTCGACCGAGTTTGTTTGAGTAAATCATTAAGTTTATTTCAATGTATATGTTTTTGAATACCACTATTTTTTGTTGGTAGGATCTTTATAAGAATGAAAATTTCTTTTATTCTGTATTAGGTATTTCAGGATGTTTCTGAAGTCGTTTATTGATTTTGCAACCATTTTCACTTTGTTATTTTTGTTTTCGTCAACGAAACTGGTAGTCACTTTAATGTTTACTTCTTTTATGAATTCGTTGATGTTTGTGATATTGGCTACAAATATTGGAGGAATTTTGATAATGTTTTGTGCTTGCTCACTGATATTTTCTTTTAATAGAGTTTTCCATTCGTTACACTGAAACCCACCCTAGTGCAGAGCAATAACGTCATCGCTCCGAAAGAGTGCTGCCCCACACGCGTGAAGGGCAGCTACGAATCAAACGGATTCCGCAAATGAGTCAGTGCGTGTGTGTTACGCAGTGAGAATATAAACAGCTGTTTTTGGTCGGTCACACTGATGGAAATCCAAAAATAATAATTTGGAAATATGATCGTTGTCATAATTTTTATGAAATCTTTTGGTAATTCTTACTGCTTAATTCATAAATTATTAACATGTAATTTCTTTATTCAAAAGCTGCGAAAACTTCGAATGCGTGTGTGTCGAAATTTCATTTTTCGAGGTTTGCCAGTGTTAAAAAAAGTACACGAGATTTTGGACCGAAAGGCTTCTGCCGAATTGTTTGGTTATTGAAAACGTTTCCGCTGGTATATGTATGGGCATGCGAAAAACATTTCTTGGCACATACATTTGAAAATTTTGCAAGGGTCACTATTTTTATTTTCACTTTATTAGCGTTTCGAAATCGAGACACACCTACACTTTGGTTTCTAAATAGCACTGGATATGTGTGAACATGAAGTTATTTAAGGTTAAATTTTAGGAAGACACAAACTGATTTTCCGGACTTCGCGTAAGTCACAAATATTATTTTAAGACATTTCTTGCATAACATAACATACTCCATCTTTCGAAGTATCCCTGCGTGACAGAATATCCTCAATTGCCTTCACAATTTCACCACGAATCCAAATCACCATGCATCACTTCCATACTTAACCTCAAAATGGCCCAATGCGCTGAACTGGACTGACTCGATCGTCAGTGCAGTTAAGGGCGCCCCGAATGCGTCCTGGTTCCGAGTCATTGTGCGAATGGAACATGCGCGTCTTTGCACAGGTGCGCCGTAGCGGTCGAATGGAACACGAAAGCTGCACTGAGTGTGCACTGGGTGCGCACCAGTGCGGCAAATGGAATACGCTATAAGTAATTGAATCTATTATCTTCTTCTTTAGACGTGGAGTTACTTAATTCACTGAATCTGCCGTCTACTGGTAGATTGTACACGTAGTCTGAATGTTGTTCCTGGACAGATGACGCACTTTCGTGGCTGGTACCCACACTCTCTTTTTGGGTCTTGAAGGTTTGAATTGTCACCTACTGAACTTTTTCGCTGTATTCCGTTGCCTGCTGGCTGGTGGATGAGCCCGTCTGGTGGTGTTGCCGTGTTGAAGGCTGCTGCGTTGTCACCGGCCTCTCTGCTACGCAGGCCGGGAGCTGGCAATAGCGACTGTAATGTGGTGTAATGAAGGAACTGTTCCGTTGAATACATAATTGCTGTCGCAATTATTGCGGGAAGAAGAGGAAATCTCTACGTCTACGACGCACGCCTTACTTATTTCTACGCTTTCATAATTGTTAAAGTTCACAAATGGCGAATATTAAATTAGCTTCCCTTATTACCTAATTTTAATGGGAAAATCTAAAGAGCATGGAAATTTCTTTTATCTCAAAGAACCCTCCCTCAATAATAATTTTCTCAGCAACTGCTACAAAATGCTAAACCTTAATTTTTAAAATGCTATAATTTTGTTTTCAAAATGCGATTTTTAGCATGTGAAGAGCTAAATTTTATCATCACTGATCTTAAAATATTAAAGAATACTACAATTATCTCCACAGGAACCACTCTTAGAAAACGGTGATTTTGGATTCATACGTGTGGTTTTTATCCAAGACCTAATTGGTGCCCCCGCCGATTGGTTATTTCGTGTTTCCAGTTGCATCAACTGCTGGGATCACTATTCCCGTAAGTGGAGTGTATGGTTTTATCACGAGAGGTGGCGGTGTTCTTCCCCCGCTGATAGGCAAGATCCGATGCTGACCTACATGCCGGCTTGCGTTGTTGTTGTTGTTGTTGTCTCCATCCAGGTATTGTAACCGCTCGCCAAAGCGATTTTATCCTGTCGCTGGAATTTTCGCGTTCGCGCCACGACCCACCGTTGTAATCAAGCACAAGACTAAAAGTAGGCACTGTACCAATTGCAGTCAACGCAAATTTCATGTCCTAGCGGAGACAGCCAATCATAAAATTTTCAAGCCGCGCTAAATACGAATCGGAAGCCAGAATTGCGCCTCTACCGTCCAGTTTCTTTTAAATCGCGAAAAAACACTGAAAAATTGTATTTTTTTCGGGGGTTGTTATCAGACCCAAAGACTTGACACGTTACTCTATATATATATCGAGGCGCTCAATCTGAATCTGAAGCCAGAATTGCGCCTCCACCCTCCAGTTTTTTTAAATCACGGATAACCACCGTCAAATTTACAATTTACAATTTCACGGTAGTTTTTCGTAATTTAAAAAAAAAACTGGAAGGTGGAGGCGCAATTCTGGCTTCGCTTTTGGATTCAGCGCGTCGACATACATAGAGAAACATATGTCAAGTCTTTGGGTCAGACAAATTTTGGCTTCTTTAGTGTATAATACTATAAGACACCAACATCTAGAATTCTTATGTGTTTTCGCGATTTAAAAAACTGAAAGATGGTGGCGCAATTCTTGCTTCAATTTCGGATTCAGCGCGTCGATATACATAATAAAACTTTTGTCAAATCTTTGGACCTGACAACACCCGCCTGAAACAGAAAATGTAAATTCACGGTTTTTTATTTAAAAACAACTGGAGAGCTGTGGTGCAATTTTGGCTTCAGATTAGAATGTAGCGCGTAGACATGCATAGAGAAACATGTGTCGGTCTTTGGATCTGACCCCTTTTTTATTTGCATATGTAATTGTTCTTCAAAGCTATGGCTGTAAATATCCTTCAGGTATATTTCCTTTGCCGGTAAATGTCATTGCAATAGCTGTGCGGTAAAGATGATAATCTGAATAAAACTATTTTATTTCAATATCCAGAATACGTAGAGCCCGTAAAATAAAAATGTTATTATCGTTCGCAAAATCCATTCGTCACTTACTAGACAAAGGTCATTCCGGAAACATAAGAATTGTATTAAAAGATTACTTAAGTGTAATAAACTATTAAAACATTTCAAACGTGCAACTGTCTTTTTTACCCTTAATCGCTTTTTCGTATTCCTATTCTTTCTCCTTGAAAACTCTTCTTTTCCTACTTCGGCATTACTTCTTGTCACAAAACACAGAAGTCTGAACTTGGTTGTGAAATGTCTTTTCGTGGAGCGTGACATTAATTTTTACTCGCGTGAAACGCCGCAAGTGTTAGAGGATTTTTGCATTCCTTGCTCCAGATTGGGGTTGATGTTCCGCTTCCATCAGTCACATGAACGAGAATGCATCCGCCATAAATCTCGACGCCTTGACACCTGCACAATTAGAGCGGAATCGTTGTTCTCGCGGCTGGATGCCCCTCGCCGGGGCTCTACCATCGGCCAGAAACCTGAGAAAATGGCTGGGAAATGTGATAATCATGGCTAGGACATTACCTAAAATTGTACAAACATATTAATACGAAATGTTCAAAATTTGGAGAAAAATATAGTCTAACATATGAAGATAAAGACTAAAGTAATGAATTAATCAAAAGTTTAATTTCCATAAAAAAGAGTCAAAGAACTTACTTTGAATATTAGCAGAAGATAAAACAGTACTAAAGTAGACAAATGTTCAAATGTAAAACTGCTCTTTTTATTTCTTAATACTATTGAGATATCCTCATTATCAATATCGTTTGTGTAATTAATCTTCCCCACGTTGGGCATTAATGAGATATACTCAATATCGAACTGATACCAGTTTAATTTTGTTGTCCCACGTTGAGCAAGCTAGTGAGATATACTTAATATTTTTCTCACCAATTTAATCTCATTATACCTGCCTTGCTTATTTCATGCCCATTCATAACAACGTTAAGATATTCTAGACATATTTTACTTTTCTTCGTTCGAGTTTGCTTACCTTTACGCTGTTTCAAGTTGACCGTCGTTCTTACGAGGCGTAAAAATTTCTGGAGCAACCAATTGCACCCAATATTTGATTTAATAATCAGCCTTATTCATAAAAATAACGAACATAACATTTATTTAACTATAGTTTATAATTAATTTAATTATCGTTAATTTAATTATAAAATCAATGAATGACTTCAGGTTACTTTGCCTGCAAAAGAAAAATCTATTTTTTTTATCTAGGGCTTTTCTCCAGCCGACAGCCGGTTACCCTTTACGCCCCGATGGGACGCATATTCGACCAGACACTAGACACCAACACACTTGCGGGCTCCTCTGATCTGGGGTCAGCAGAACGCGAGGCCCTCCGCGACAACACATACATACAAAGTCAAGGGACAAACAGCCATGCCCAAGGCGGGACTCGAACCCGCGACCCTTCGGACCGAAGCGCTGAGTCGGTACTCGCTCTTAGCCACCTCGGCCATCCAGGTCGGCAGAAAAATCTATTTACATTGTCTTAATCTTTTGTTCCTTTCAGACCTGACTAATGTCAGGTCTGGCTAATGCCACACCTGACATAATACATTGTGTCTTACTTTGATTTCTTCCCGCGCTCTTCATCTTCTCAGATGTTCCCGCGTCGTGCTTCCGCATCGCGCCGATTCTTATTTCTTTCTGAAGTGCTACATATCTTTGTACTATATTTATTGGTGCAACTCAAGTTAAATTATCCCGCACTTTCCCCACCGTTGGTCAGTGCCTGTTCCAGAATACTTTCCTGTTAATTATTAATTTTACTTACAACCCCAAATTACACGGCTAATTCCTGTACTACATATTTTCAAAATATTACTATTATTTTATTGCTATGGACCTAAAGAAATCTTTTGTCTACCAATCATTATGGAATAATACAAAATCTCTTTTATCTAAATCTCTTTTAAACATAAAATTAAGAAATAAAAAGAAGCTTGTCGGCCCGGAGACCGATATCGCTAAGGCAGATGTGTCGTAGTAATCTCGGACCGAAGGGTCACGGGTTGGAGTCCCGCCTCGGGCATGGTTGTATTTGCACACGAGTTGTTCGTCCTTTCACCCCTTATCATCACCATTTTGTTTCATCTTCATAGTTATCATGAAGTGGGCTCCAATAGTGGTCGCTAATGACCTAGATGTTGATGCGACCTTAAATAAAAAAAAGAAGCTTGGCATTATTTCGTACAATTTGCAAGCTTTCGTCAGTGGCAAAGAAACATGTTTAAATTCTTGTGTATTTAAAATTTTAGAGTTAATATGCAGAAATTAAGACTTATTCAAGAGTAATGTTCATTGGTGTTTCAATAAAGATGTTCTTAGTATTCTTGTCCTTAAAAAGTTAACAATTTTGCGCTTGCACACATTATACTAAACTGCTTGCACATACTTATGTACTAATGAATAGTGATATCACTCAAGTTAAAAGATATTGGAAACTATGTGACAGTATTGTTGGAGCGTCACGTAGGCTACCATTTGTTGCCTTGGTCTGCAGTGAATCCGTTTGGAATGGACTCTCGACCTGTAGACCCCTCCTTGTGTCTGTCAGGGAGATGTTCTATCTGTGTTTCAGTTGATATGTTATTAAGTACTCTATATCTTTGGAGGAGTAAAGTCGGTACCTTTTTTTCATGTACAGACTGCTGATTATTTGCATAATGTGCTAGATGTATGTTAATGCGGTCGTAAGTTATCACCAGCCAAGGTTATGGAATAAAATACTCCGAATCGTTGGGAAACTTTAATGCTTTAATGTTTTAATTACTCTGGCCAAATTCCATGATCTGAACCTCCAATATTAAGTACCCCCTATTCATCCCGTCATCACAGCATTCCATCTTGTACATCCCTGTAAGTGTCTTGTTTTGGCGCAGATAAGGGAAACAATTACATTAATCCTCACCAACCCATCATTTCTGGAATGCTGGAAAAAACCTTGAAAGCAGCAGACTCAGCCACTGGAATTACCATCGTTATTTCCTCAAAACCTGCACGTTATCCCTTCATATTTGGATAATGCTTTTGCCTTCTCCGAATTGAACAACTAGGCAAATTTTACTGGAAGATTTTGCAGACGAATTTTTGCTACTTTTAACGGTGAAATTAGACGCCGTGAGAGGGTGAAATCTGACCCCTTGGATTTTGAAATATGTAGATAAAAGATTCAAATAAGTCATAACTACTCTTCTTTCAAATACAATTTTAATGTTTTCGTAACTCAATCGATGAAAATCATGATTATGACGATGGCTATGGTGACGATGGTGATGATGAAATTCCTCTCTCTCAAAGCGAATGTGAGGGAGAGCTATTGTGCCCCGCTTTCCTGGCCTAATCAGTACTGGTTTGCCATTGCCTTCCATCGGATGGCTGATGCCAGGGACAATCAAGGAGGAATTAAGAAGGGGGAAGAATGATTCTGGATGACAAGATAGCCCAGATGGCATACGCAGTGTTATTAAAACCAAAAAACGCCAAAATCACATCGTGAAAATGCCCATGCTTTACATGGAACTCAAGAGTTACGTTCAAGAACATGGAGTCGAACGATATTTCATTTTCCTGAGCCAATGAGACGGGATTTATTAAAATTAGTAATGGCGTAGTCGACAATGCCAAATATTATTATTAGACCTGCAGGGAGTTGCTTTTTATGTGAATTTTTTTTAAATGCACCGAAAAAAACCTGATGCCAGAACAAAAATTTCTTCCGTAACGAAAACGTCTTTAGCACCTTCATAACTTCCCGACTGTACATCTCCTGAAAGTCATTATAGATATACTAAGCAAGAGCGGTGATGTTTTTCGCCATTCATGGTCAGGTCGCTGAAACGACCTTGAGTTTGCGTCGCTGGCGAGCGGGTTGACGGGGAGAGCGCACAGCGCTGATTGGTCAAGAGCGGAGATCTCGCTCCTTTCCCTTCAGTGATGTCAACGACTCAGTAATGCTAGGAAGGTGGTTCATGTGTTTGTGTTTAGCTTATTGCATTCGAACTAATTAAGCAAAAGCAAACTATTTTTAAACAATATTTACTAAGTAAAAGTTAGCATAAAAAAACTATAAAAATTCAATAAGTCAGCTTCAACTCATGGAAGAGCCAGCCGAAAATATAGATTATGTACATCTTTGAAAAAGGAAGGTCTGTAGCACGCGCCCAATACAAACCCCAATGTCCAGCGAGCGAGAGCTGTTTTGCGAGTGGCGCAATGCTGACACAGCACGATTGGTGAACGACATCTAGAGCACCTCCGCTATTCTCGAACAGGTGAACCTATGAGAGTGTACACTCTGTGAATGTTTTCTTTTAATACTGTTTTACAATGTGTTATTATAAACAAGAAAATTGTATTTAGATAAGAAGTAAGAACAATATTATTACAAAATAATAAGAAAATAAACGTAACCAAATATTGAATGAAGTGAAGGTAGTGTATATTCTTCACGCGTAATCAAAGGACTAAGAATTTTTATGGGGTGGTTGGTGTTTTCAATTCGATTAGAAAGAGAGCATTTTTACCCATTCAAACTTTGATAATTTTGTTAGTCGATGGAATCAAACAGGGATTGGTAACAGAGATGATTAACGTTAAACCAACTAACAGGCGCACGCCGCGGTACATCACCGTCATTATTTCACACTCCTTTTGGGTGAAACATAAGAATCTCTGGAAGCGATAGCAAAACTTATTTTCTTTAATTTGGTTCTATTTTCTGTCCTTACTTTGCAAGAAGAGAAAATATTGTAAAAAAACTGCTATTTTTCAACAAAAACTCTTATTGCCGGGCCCTGGTAACGGAAGTCTCCCTTTATGTTGTAAATTACTTTCTCAAACACATGTTAAAATCCATAGTTTGTGGGTCCTTAATACCGAAAAATCGTTTGACAACAAAACCTCCGTTTGGATCAACGCTAGCACCTAAACCGTTCAGCCGATTTTCTCTAAAATTGATATTCCTAGATCGGTTGTTTTGTAATTATATTTTTTGTCCATTAGTGTTCAGTTCTCAAAAGTTTTGGCGAATTAGGTCAATCCTAACACAATATCTAACTTTTTCATTACATATTTTTACATTTGTAAGGTATTACATATTTTGCTTATATTTTACATATTTTGTAGAACTTTTTTTTATCAATTTTATTGATATTTATTTCGCAAAAAACTTTAATAAATTAAAAAAAATACTTCTATTAAAAGATAGGCATGTTTTTTACACAGATTCAAAATTGCATGCTGAAGACGCGAGGTTCTCCATGTAAAACCTTGGTAAGATGCTTGTACTGTATTCATGTTTGAACAATTGCAACTGAGCGCTCAAGAATGTTGCCTTTAGGAGGGGAAAGTATCAGCGAGGTCAATTTTTTATTCATTTATCCCAATTTACAAAACATTCTGTTTTTTTCAGATCGTCGTTGTGTAACACAACGAAGACAATGCTACAGTGATTGTTTGCCGGTCAGTGAGTTCCAGATTTGTAGTACGATGGCTATCATTGCTCACAAAGATAAAACAAATGTTTTCCAAAAAAAAAAAAAGAAGAAGGTAGAAGAACAAGCAATATTTATTTTTAAAATTGGTTTAATAAATATCTGATTAATGTTATTTCAAATTGTGTATACGTATTTTGTTTGTAAATGTTATAAATTAGAGTGTATTTTAATATTACATATTATATCCCATTTTACATATTTGAAACATATTCTTATTGTTTTTATTACATATTTATGTACATATTTTTCCAGATTCTAGTTATGAACAATCCGGTACAGTGCACCGCCTCCCCTAGCGCGTCGGGAGCTTCAAGGCCACTGAGGGGCCGTGGAGCCAGGGATTCGCTGGCAGCGCGCCGCGCGGCCGCTCGTCGCACCAGCGGCGGCCGCGCGCGCCAGTTGACGATCGCCCGCACGCCGTGCGCACGCGCCGTGGGCCTCCTCCCGAGCGGCGCGCGAGCCGTGCTGGATTCGCTCCGCTTCCCTTCCCGCGCCCCGGCCCTCGCCGGCACTCGCATGGGTGCGCTGAATGCGGCAGTTTGTGAAATTCTTCGTTTTGAACTTCGGTGCGTGTTTCAATTTCGCTGCTGGTGATTCGTAGGAGGAGCGCGTTTCTTTGCGTCAGTTGTGAGACGAGCGTAAAGTGTGTGTGTGTGTGTGTGTGTTGAAGTGTTTCGTGAAAATTGGGCACGATCAACGTAGGCTTGAGATAATAAAATAAACCTTGAGGTTGGAAAATTAGCAGTACTATACACAATTTGTTACAGTTTAATCATAACTAAGAAAATTTAAACACGATTCAATTCGTCATTGTCTTTAAGATAAACATTTGAAATAGTGCCATGCGATTTACGCCGATGTTTACTACTTGCGCTGATTTCAAAATTCATATGTTTGCTTTCGAACGTGATGTAAATATCTGTAATGCAATCTGGGAGATAAAAACGAAACTTACATATGAATGTTTACGAATCGTGTTTGTTGGACGAAAACAACTGTCCTCGTCGTTGCAGTAGCGCGTTGATGTTGCGTCTGGTTGCGGTCCCGGTGACACTTTGGCCATCGACAGGATTCCTTCTGTGATTTGAAATTCTCGAGCCGTTCGATGTGGCTACTACGTATGCCGTGGAGCCGTTGTGAACATGTGAGTTGAATAGTTTTGTGTTGGGTCGTGTATCGCGTGGGCGCTTAGAGATCGGCGAGTGTTCGTGGAAGAACGCGTGGAGGGAACGTGGGTCGAAAAGACTGCGAAGATGTACTGCACACTCGGGATGTTGAATATTGCAGGTCTGAATTGTCTGGTAAACGTCCGGTAGTTCCTTGAATATAGACGTGACAGGATGTTTGGAGAATAAGGGTGTTATTACCTGCAGTTGTGATTCGTCAAGAAGGTTCAAAGGCCTTCTGACAATGAACTTCGTGGGAGACAGGAGAATGGAATATCTAACCTGGAGCTCAGACGAAGTCGTTAGTCATAACGAGTTCCTGCTAATTACTTAGAAGGGAGATTTCCTACAAGGTATAAACTGACTTTGTATACATACATGCAAGTTTACACAGACACGCTGATAATCCAGTACTCCAATTTGTGAAATGAAAATATTTACGTTCGTTGCAAAACTCAAGCTAATTATAGCCAAGATGAATTAGCGAGAAGAAATATTTCGTTTTTCCATAAATCGTGATTTTTATCAATATTTAAATATTCTGCAGAGCCAGATGGTATTGCGTCGACAAAACATGGGCAGTCAAAAAATACACGAGAAGGATATATGAAAACGATAATTGTAATTTTCGCGAGTCTACGAGGTTATTAACTGGGAGACATAAGGTATCCTATTTTCAGACATTATTTTGGGGGTTGGTACAATAACTACAAAAGCACAATAAAAGTACAAAGTTCAAAGTACAATAATATTAATATTCCAACAAAATTGTGTAATGATCTGAAAACCTGCATCTGAAACGTCTTGCTTCTCTTCCCTGGAGTTGCGTAATGTCGGACCCAGTGACCACAGAAGCACCAGGAACTCGAGTCGCCTCGCTGTGACCATCGCGAATGACCATCGCTGTTTTTAGTAAAGTACGTTTCATTGTTTGTTTTCTAAACGTTGTGACCTAGTTACATTCTTTGCGCTACTATACAGAAAAAAATTTCTAAACTCAAAACAATGAAATATAAACTAAAGTAATGTAATATGTATTATAATGACTTTCAAAATTGTTACGAAAGGGGTGTCAATTAGTAATTTAATAATATAGGAAGACATTTACAGGCAGACAGCAGCTGATTCTTTGGGTTATTTGTTTCAGTTATAAACCACGAGTACGATGAGAGCATTGATACGGACTTAAACAGTGAAATTCTGTGGTCAAATCTGTTCCGTGGAGGAGCCGCCACGTCTGTTGCGTGCTGTGTGAAACCCCACAATCGTTTCCTGTTGAGGATGAGAGAACGTTGGAAAACGAGCTTCAGCGTTCTAGAAACGACTTTCCTCGTATTCCAACTCTGATGTGCATCAGTATACGAAGCAGTAGGGTTCTCCAGTCCGTACGATTGTGCTGTAGAAATTAGTGAAAAGCCGTGGACCGACTGATGTGACACGTTACGCGACATACGAAGTAACATTTTACAGGTTTGTGAAGTGATACGACTATTGGTGTTCTCGAAATGTGAAAATATTAATTGCCGTAATGTTTGTGATTTCGTGGTGACGCAGGAGATGCGACATCATGTTGAGCACCGTACTGGTGTCATGAGAAGAGTGATCTGACGCGCAACGTGACAGTGCAACCTAGTGCCATGGTGCGAGTGAATGTGATCGAAGTGAAGCCGGCAGCCGTCTGCCTGAATAACGCCACCATGGGTGTCACCTTGAAAAACAGCAATGTTTTGAAGGGCGAGGCGGCGGCGCGGGCGGCGGCGGCGGCGGCGGCGGCGGCAGCGGGGGCGGGGGCGGGGGCAGCGGACGACGCCGGCCGCCTGCCTCAGCGACGCCACTCCCGACGCCTGGCGTCGACGCGGGGACTTCGCCGCCCGGCGCCGCAGCCCCCCGGCGCTGTCAACGGCGTGCCCCATGGCGCCCCCTGCGCCAACCCCCTGCCCCCCGTGGTCAATAGCGGCGCCTCCCCGCCGGCTCCGGCCCCCGCACCGGTCTCCCGCTTCCCCGCCCCCGCCCCCGCGCCGCCCGCCAAACAACTGGCGCCGCGCCCTACATGGCAGGTGAGCATACAACTGTTTTATTAGAAGCACCGAGAATAATTTACAGGGCAAGCGAGATTTGAAAACAAAGTAGGGCACATGCTCCGGTAGTGGTCGGAGAATTCTTGGTCTGCAGTACTCAATTCCTAATGGGAAGCTCAATGAGCTATTGGATCTACTTGAAAATCGCCAATTTTTAATTTGTTGAATTTTGTATTTATTTATAAACCCAAATATTGTTTACAAAAGTGGTCACTTGGAAATTGCAAAATGTTGTTAGGAGTTATATACTTGACTCAGTATATAATGGACCAATGGATATTCTTCCCCCTAAAAAGGTCTGGGTCCTAGATGTTTCTGGGTCCATACACTTCATACATTCTGAATCTATGGTCAGAATGCGAACCTCTTCATGATACCACAATCGAAAGACAATAGACAAATCCACGGCCAGGAAGGAACCAAAACTCTCCTCTTAGAACTGGAGTACATGCTAAAATCTCCTCGGGTGACCATTCTTGCCTACTAAATTTTAAACTGGGTAAGGAGCGGTGAGCCTCGCCAATGAAACGGAATTAATTTAAAACGTGTTTTACTGAGAGTTGTAATACAGGACAAATCTTACAACAAATACGCAATCGTAGTACAAATCATAATAGATTATCGTAACAACCAGGGTTTATATTCTTCGCACTCCTCCCTGAAGCCTGATTTTATTTAAATTGTCTCCGACCAAATCTTGGCGAAAGTACACCTGTACCAGAACACTGAAGCAAAAACACCCAAACAGAAGCATTCAAGGGCCAACGAAGGTTCCAGACGTCGCGGGTGCCTAAGCAACGGAAGGGGCGGGGCGGGGGCGAGGGCGGGGGCGGGGGTAGGGGTAGGGGCAGCGTTGGGGCGTGTTTCCGCTCTGGCCTTTCCAGAAGAAAAGGAGAAGCGGGAAGGTTAAGGGACTCTCCACGCAACGAAGATGATTTATTGCACTTTTTAAGAGTGAAGCGACTCTAATAAGGGTGGAATCCTCTTTGTAACCGTTGGCCTCGGTCGCTTCCCTGGCAGAGATAGTGATGTCAGTAATGTGTGCAACGTAACAGGATTAGCTTCCAAATAATTTTAGTTTGCTATTTCTAGTACCCTACATTATTTTTTGTTAGACTAAGTTTCCGAATTAGTAACGAATATAATAAATTGAGAAAAAAATAGTTTGGTTTTATTGGGGATACTTTGTATTTTGAATCAAATATTTCGTGAAAACATGGGCACTCATGAATGTGATAGATTGTACAGTGTTCTGAAGACTGAAATGTTTATTTGTTTTTCATCCACTTTCGTTCTATTTGTCAAATTTTACTGATATTCAGCAAAAATTAAAAAGACATAAATACGTAATGAGTGAATTCCAAGTTTGGCGATATATAAACGTGTAATAGATCGTGTTACTTCTTCTGCTCCTTACTTGTATTAGACATTTTGTTAAACCTAAATGAACGTAAATGAATTTTTAATCATATAATTTAAACACGACTTAATTTTAAAAAGTCTTCAGAATGTAATAGTTCAGATCCAGTTCCTAAACAAATTTTTATTTTATATTTAATAATTCATTGTACATTTGTGCTTTTAACCTTACGAAACCTTCGTTGTATAGTCCACTTTTTTTTTCAAAATCTCTCGCGCAACTCCTCATGAATTCCTTTGTTGAAAGTGAAGGTGGTGTAATTTTTATGCATTCTTTTCTCTACTCGTCATTTGGTTCCGTTTCCGACTTCCGCTTACGTAAGCGATGAAGCGGGAGAGCGAGGATGGGGATGGGGATGAGGACGAGGACAAGGTCCTGGCACCTCATCCTCCTCCTGTGCAACAGCCTGCGTCCTCGGAGGCCAATTTCCAAATGCATGATATTTCATAAAGCGGTGTAATGTTTGCGTTATTAGCATCTGCGCAAACACCTGCTGTAATAAGGAAATTAGACGAGTTCCTTTGTGATGCTTTCGACTAAACACAATGTGATTACTTCACATTTTTATGTGAAATTATATTACAGATCATGAATATAAAGTACATATTTCAGGAAATGGATATTTTTATTGTGCTTTTCGTCAAAGATGCGATGGATAATGGTTCCAAATTTAGTGATATAACAAACATATCTCGAATAATTTATTTAATTATAATTTAGAATTATATTTGTATAATTTGAATTTCGTAAGATGTAAGTCAATTTTTTCTCCTTATTGCATTTGTATTCATTCCATTCTCTGGGATATGATATGGGTCCGTTATTATTTTAGTTTTATTGAGTAGATAGCGAGGTGGTTCCTTAACGAAGGAAACCCAATTCTTTGAACCGGGTTAATGGTTTTCCACTCTAAAGGCCCCTCGCAAGTTTGGTAGTGTGTCCACAATAAGTGAAAAAAATGAAGAATTATTGTAAAGAGTGGATATCAGTAGTAACACCCTTCATCCGTGTGAACGGAAAGGCACGGCAAAACAAGCATTTACCATCGGTAATGTCCCCCTCCGATGTTTGGCTGTATATTCTCAAAATATGTTTTGAGTAAGAATGGATATTTTTTTCATTTATGTGATGACACGGCACTAATTCAAAACGTGTTTTACTGGGGGTTGTAATACCGGACAATCGTTACAACAAATACGCAATCGTAATACAAATCTTAATAGAGTTTCGTAACTACAAGTGTTTACATTCTTCGCGCTCCTCCCTGAAGCCTGATTTTATTCAAATTGTCTCTGACCAAACCTTGGCCAAAGTACACCTGTACGCGTATGTATTGTACTGTATGCGTGATATGAGAAGTACTGAACATTCTGCGACAGTGTTGCTGCCCTCCTAATTCTCTTCGCTCTGTCGGTGAGTCACTCCGATTTCCGGCCGGCCGACTCCCCACGCCCCCCCTTCCGCTGCGCCGTGTCCCTCGTGTATTCCGCTCCCAGGGGGTGCGCGCACCGCTCGTTCCCCTCCTAGTATTTCCGGGGAGTGGTCGCGATCATGACCTCAGTTCCCCTGCACGTTTTGCATTTGTGAGCGAATCGACCCACGCAAGAACCCAAACGCTGTGCTTTTGGCGCAACGATTTAGCGTTATCCTGTGGTCACCTGAATGTGGAAGAGACATCTGCGGCGGGGGATATGTTGTAATTCAAGGGTACGACAAATGTTTGCTGACTTGGAAGAGTAGGTGTACTACATCATTCCTCGCTTCTGGAAGTGGAATTTTTACACACACAAAAAAAAAAAGCAGAAGAAACTAAATGAGGTCGTTAGACCAACTGATGTTGCTAGACGTTCATAGCAAGCCACGTACAGTGTACTAAATCGTATACAGTAACCTGCATCCGTCCGTCACTCACGGTTAGATGTCTTCTGGTCTATCAATTGTCACAAAGAGATGTTATTCGACGCGCGTCCGTCTCTTTAATATTTATTTTTATTACGAACTTACAAAGCACAAGTAAAGCGTATCAGGACAATACTCACTAGAGGCACCTCCTAAGTTAGTAATACTTATTTTTAAACTGTTTATAGAAGTTACTAGTGGGACATGGATTATTCTCATTTTATGAAACTGATTTCAGTTTTGTTAAGTTTGACTTCGGTTAGCCAAAAAGGATAAAATTTGTTACATTTCATTACTCATCTTGATATAGGTTACTTACTGAGGTTGATGGTTAATGGGAAACCACAAATTATTAGAAAACTTCTATTCTAATAATATTTATTACGAAACTGACAACAATTTCAAAAATTTTAAGATAATAAAATTGGAGATTGGGATTCAGTACATGTTGCTTTCCAAACATTAGTAAAGATTCGAAGTGCTGGAATGACAAAAAAATAGGGCTTTTACTAATTTCGAATTTCAAATCGGTAAAACGGCGCAGATGATTTTGTGAATAATGAGTGTTTCCCTAACCACATAATTTATGAATTCTCCTTAAATGATAACGAATTTGATGATATTTTCACGTCCTCGGAGATAAAAATCTACGCTAGATTTTAGTATCGATTGCGTTGTATAACATTTCTGTGCTCTCTCCTTCCGGAACTTTCTTTCCTTTCTCTTGAAGACATCCGGTTGGCTGCAGGCCTTCTGAAGATGAGCATGACTCGCGAAACTTGACCTGAACCCATTCACTTTTTTTCCTTTCTCCATGGTCACTGGCGCTTAACATCCCAAGTGACTGTCGAAACACATAGATAACTTTGCTTAAGAAACCAGGCACTCCTCGGGCATCTTTTTATCACAGTCATATATTTATTTACGGATCTGTAGTTTTTATCAAAACTGACATGCTTAACAGGGGGAAAATATTTTCATGTAATACTTATATTTATAATTACAACACACGTCCTAAAAATCCCATTCATCAGGTGTCAGTATCAACAGCTCATTACAAGAAATCCACATCTAATGCATGAACGTTACATTGCCAGATGACATAAAGCAATTAAAATAGGTACACAAAGAGTACCCCCGGATAAGATGGTACAAAGTTACCCTAAAACAAATGACATAAGAGTGATTACATTATAATTCCCCTATACAGCCAAAAACGTGTTTTTATTTTAATTTTTTTCGGCAACTTAACACCATTTTATCTGACTGAAAAATATAATAAATAAGAAAATAATTTATACAATAAGCAAAATATATTTTGATATTTTCGCATACCCAAATTCAAACACAAAAACTACTTTTGAAAAATAATAAAAAAATATTTTTATTAGGTGTTAGAACCATGGAACAGGTTCGAAAAAATCTCAAACGTTCCTCTTAAAACACAAACTGTTGTGAGTGTTTTTCAATATTTTTCGACAGCTGGGCTGCACTTAAAAAATAAAAACCATTTTTCCGCCTTTAAATCACCTTGACATTAAATACACGTTGAAAATGACTGCAACAGGTCAGTGTATTTATTTTAGTGTTTATTATACATTTGTATACATTGTTGTAACACCGAGTAATATTTTGATTTTAGAATTTAGTTACAAATTATCAATTTTTTAAATTTTTCTTACCCTGTGCATAAATATATCATAGGTTAAGAAAAGACGATAGTTTGTGGAAGTTTATAAGAAACCATCAACACAACACCTTGAAAATGTGATACTGGTGAATAGAGAATTACACCCCATCCTATCGAAAAGATTTCAGAAGAAAAAAAGTTTGCAGATTATGACATACAAAAAGCAAGATGATTGCAACACGTATTATAATCTCGAATAACTCGGAAGCGCCTAGGTCTCCTAGGCCTTTTGCACAACGTTTTTTGAGGTAAATTCTGAAGATGACGTTGGTGTTTTGGAGGACGGGTAGATGACAAGTGGAACAAGTGCGGAAATGACGAGGGACAGTTCGGGTGCAGGTGAAGGTTAGATGGGAGACAAAGGGGAAATCAAGGGGGGCTGGATACGGATTATATTGTTAGGTAGTATTCTACAAAATAGGACTTTTATGATCGTCCTTTTTTTTTAAATTTTGCATATTTAGTTCTTGTGGGTGATTCCTCTCCATAGCATGGATAGACAGAAAAGAGAAGACGAAATCGATATAAAATTAAATTGAAGGAAAATACCGAAATGATCTTTTTTTTCACTATAAAATTAAAAGGAGCTATTTTATTTTCTGTGAATTTTTATCTCAATGTTCATCAATATTGGAGTGGGTTCTCTAGCACAGTACTGGGTCTCTAATTCTGTAAATCACATTTCGGGGGATGGGTGTTTGCAGTTGGGTGCTACATTAAATCAATTTTCAGTTTCCATACAATTATCATTTATAAAGGTCAGAGTTTTCGCAGGGTCCGGATTATATGTACTTATTTATATATACAAGAATCAATACTTAGGTAAGGGAAAAGACAACTTTTTCTCGAGTCTGAAACATCTACAGGTGTGAGAGCTTCCGCTGCCGTAGTCAGGAACTTTGCAGCTGTCCGAAAGATGCCGCGTCCTAGGAACAGTTACAAGCGTTTCAGACGCCATTCTATGACCTTCCTCCTGGAGGTAGGTCGTAGAAGCCTAGTCGCGGGGTCTACCGGACAGCCAAGGGCCTGACAAAAGCCTCATTGTTTTTAAACGATGACCCTGCAATTAAAAAATGTGAAAAAGTCACAAATATTCTGAGATGAAGTTTTAAGAATTTTTCTTGCCTGGGTCGGTGTTGTAAGACACAGTAAAACAGCTCTCTCAAATACGGGTTCAACCTGTTCCCTTTCATTTCCCACATGTCCTCCACTTATCCTTCACTTTTGACCGAATTATTTTCTCATAAACTGCCAAAACCTATCGTCTTTCCTTAGCCTATGATATACTTATACAAAGGATTAGAAAGATTTTAAAACAATAATAATTTGTAACTAAATTACAAAATCAAAATATTACTGGATGCTACAACAATGTATACAAATGTATAATAAACAGTAAAATAAATGCACTGAACTATTGCAGTCATTATCAAAGTATATTTAAAGTCAAGGTAATTTAAAAGCGGGAAATGGTTTTATTTTTTTAACTACAGCCTAGCTGTCAAAAAAGTCCGAAAAAAAAATTACAACGATTTGTGTGTAAGAATAAAGTTTGAGATTTTTTGGAGCCTGTTCCATGGTTCTCAGGCAGTAAAAATTATTTTTATTATTTTTTTAAATATTTTTTCATGTTTGAATTTGGGTTTGAGAAAATATTTTTAAAAAACTTTTCTGATTCTATAAATTATTTTCTTATTTATCATATTTTTCAGTAAGATAAAATAATGTTAAGTTTCGGAAAAAAATTAAAATTAAAAAACACGTTTTTATCTGTAGAGGGGTGTGGGTGGTGGGACGGGGGCTAAAGAACCTACCAAAATATTATTTTTATGTTAGAATTATAATGTAACCACTCATACATCATTTGGTTAAGGGGAACTTTTTTCCATCTTATCTGGGGGTACTCTTTAATTTCAAGCTGAAATCTTTTCTGCTGCATACCTGTTTCTATGCAATTAGAGACTATATTGACCATCAAAATGAAACATAATATTTATTTCATCAATGACATAATGTCCTAGTTTACACTCGTTTTGTATTATTTGAAAAATATTAATTTACCTGTAACAAGTAATGTACTTCCGCTTCCGGAACAGTCATCGACTCCGTCAGGTTTTTGTCTAATTTTCCTTATCCATGGAGCAAATGTTGACAGGGTCTCTTGTTTTGCTTCTGAACATTAATGTATCTTTGCTATGCGCTCGTTTTGTTGAGCTTTCCTTTCGCTAGTAGAGCTGAAGGTGTGTTACTAATGTGTAAGCATTGCAAACAAATCATATCTGCAGTTCATTTATCGATGCAAACAAGTGTTCTGTAACTCAGAAGTGACATGTCTGGTTCTAAAAGAACGCGAGGTTAGCAACATTTGAAACTTTTTTTCCTCATTCAACTATTTAAAATTAAAATGTTAGCAAGAGAGTCTGGAGCTAAAGAAAATGTACGCAGGTATTACTTCTCGCCCATACGCGACACCCAGATTTTACTATTCTTTTACTAAATAAATCAAATCAGATCACCTGTTTAGATCGCTATCTTACATGGTGTTGCCCAGATATTGAGTAAAGATGCTTCACACTAACACAAATAATTGCACTTCTTTCACGTGTTTAGGTGAAAATATGAAGTATAATCAAATTTACATTTTTAAGGTACATTTTAATTTGTTAATATCAAACTTAAATGCCGCGCGTTACTCTGACATTCACTTTTCACAATCTGTAAGAAAAGAATTCTATCTATCCCTTTTTTGTTAGCTCTCTTATGTCTATTCTAGTGCATCCCCTTCCCATTTGGCCCTGCTCCGCCTCCACAGCCAAGCCCACCGTCTTTTTCACTTTCTCTTTTCCCTTTTAACTTTTTCACTTTCTAACCGAAATAATTAAGAAGTCTATACTAAAAGAAAGGAAATCCTTTACTTCATCAATGCATTTGGCGATATTTTTTATACATCACACAACACAATAAAGCACGCTTCTCTATAAAAATATCCAGTCTATGCCAGCTTTAGCATGAACATAAGTATTTACATGTTCTTGATTAACGCCTTTTTTCTATTAACTTTGTTTCTCCTGTAGCCTTAATACATTCATGCCTAGATTCAATTAAGATCAATTTACAACATAAATGATATTCAGGGCAATGAACACCCCGATACTCCCTGTTGAGACGAGTTTACTCGTGCGGTGTATTTGAGTACCCCAAACATCAGAAAAAAAAAGAAAAGGTTAGGTAAGAAATAAAATATGCACAATCACATATGTTCATAGGTGTTTTGTAAAGTAAACTGGTTAAAAAATAGTGCGCACAATACGGCGGCAAGAACTCTGCGGTTGCTGCCAACAATCGCCAATATGAGGTTCACTTCGGAAACGAGCAAGGATGTATGGCGTCTGCTCTAGTTGTTTTCTCCGAAAGCTCTGCTGTAATGTAATTCTCATGACAGCTTTTGTTATAACTCGTCGTAGTTTACACGACATCCGACACTGTGAGTAGGTAGAGTGCAGCTGCCGTGCGCCTACAATTCATATCAGTGATAAGATACACAGATACTCGCTCGGGGTTTGCAACCCCCCCCCCCCCGCCAGCAACATTGTAAAGCTATATCTTGCCAACTATTACACTTACGTGAATGAAACAAAGCAAAATCTATTTCTTACAGTTTAATTGAAGAATCCATAAACTGTTTTTCGTTAACACCATCCAAATATCTCGCACGAATTCTGGAGTATTAAATACGGTTTTACTGATACATACTGCTTACTGATACATTATGCTTGTTATTGCCTTCGATGCGGAGCTCTAGATGTTACACAAATTACTGGATCGAGAGGATTATGGTTACGATGGAAATATAAGAACAGTTTAATGATGCTTTAAGTTATCTTATAGATGAGTTTGTGAAGGTAACAATTGGAGGGGAATATTAAAAGCAAGAAGAAAAACAATATATTACAAACCGAGCCAAGTGAACATCTAGTTACTAAGTAAATATAAATTAATTCCGTTGTGAGAGCAGAGATATTGTTGTACTCCATGATAATAAATTCAGGATAGCAGAGGTATCCACCACAAGTAGTATATACAATATGAATTTTTTAATATACAGAAAATTCAGCCACACACGTGTTTCGGGACTTCATCCCATCATCAGTGGCTCTTCAATATTGAAATTGCACAAAAAAATTAGCAGATGAATAACTAAATCATACAGAAGAAATACGAATGAACACTAACATTTTTATTTAAATAGAGTACTTTAAATGTATGTTACTTGGGTAAGTACTCCATTTAAATAAATTTTAGCGTTCATTCGGATTATGTATTTCTTCTGGATGTATGAGTTATTCATATGCTATTTTGTTAGTTTAATTTAAATATTGTAGAGCCACTGATGATAGGATGAAATCCCGAAACACGTGTATGGCTGAATTTTGTGTATATTAAAATTCATATCGTATATACTAATTGTGGTTGATACTTCTGCTATCCTGAATTTATAAATATGAATTATTAAAATTAGGTTATTTTTTATTTAATACGTAATTATTATGTGTATAATTGCATAACTTCTAACTCTGTGGCTAGGCCGAAGGCCTTTAAACCATTACAATATGTACTTTCTAACCTATCGAATTCTGGTATTCACCCCAAATGGTCTTTATCGCATCAAAGCCGCAGAAGAGAGACCATAATGTACAACTAAGGAAAAAAATCCTGAAAGGGAAAAACTTGTCAGAAGACGAATACATTCTTATGTACCAAGCCTTTTCTAAACTATTATTTATTTCCTGGCGTGGACGTGTCGCATTTTCCTTGCAGCCTTTGGTCTCCTCAACACCTGAAATCAAACAGCGACACAGATAATCGCTCGCACCCTCTGAGCTTACTTCTCGGCCACCCACTACCCACTCCTATGTGCGCATTTAATTGTTTGATGGTTTACTTATTTGTTTCTTGGTTTGCTTATTTATTTATTTATTAATGACTTATTTACTTATCAATTTAGTTACTTAATTATTGATTAACTTTCCGCTTATTTTATTAACAATTGCTGTTTTCCCATTTCCTCATTACTAAGTATAATCTTGCCTGAACCAAAGCCCATGTTCACTGTTTCTAACGCCCTTGGTGCATAAATAACTATCCTGCATGTCTCGTGTTTTGGCCGCAGGTGGGCGCGCCGTCGCCGTCGCCGTCGCCGTCGCCGTCGCTGGCGTCGTCGTCGTCGTCGGCGCCGCAGCCGTGCGGCTGGGTGCGCGTGTTCGTGGGCGGGGCGGCGGAGGGCGAGGCGTCGGCGGCGGCTGCGGGCGCGGGCGCGGGGCCGGGGGCCGCCGAGGAGAGGGGCACCCTCGTCTACCTCACCGCCGCCTCCACCGTGCGCGACGTGTGCCGCGACCTGCTGCTCTCCGACCACCTCACGCTCTGGGTGCAGGTGAGTCCCACTTTTGCCAGCGAGCGGTCTTCCTACGCCTGGGTACTGTTTGCACCCGTAATCCACGCCTGGGGCTAAGGGAGACATCTGGCAAGCATGACGCACTCCCATTGCCGTGCCTAGCATACTTGATATGCTTGAGATTTTTCTTTCGTCACACAGCTATAGAAACTGGGACGATTTGTATTAGAAAGTACAGCTTCATTTTTGTCCCGGCCGGGAATCAAACTCAAGAGCATCTCAAAGAAAGCTAGCGCACCGTCCAGAACGCGAGGGACTCATAAGTTATCTATGGGGAGAAATATATACTGCTGAGGTCCAGAATCCCAATTCCTTTCTTGAGCTCCAGAATCCCTATTCCACCCTTTTACTACGTATAGCTGAATCATGAATTGTACCGACTAAGTGTGGTTAGCAAGTTCGGAAAGTAGAAATATGTTTCCTCCCAAGTAATAGAAAACATATTTGCATCGTGAAACTTACTATTTGATTTTATAATATTGCTAACAGAATGGAAATCCACAGTTTGGCCAAAAGCCTCTGAAACACGCTTTCACGAGGTTGGTAGGTTCCCAATTCGTTGTATCCAATTAATACCAGGCGAATATCGGAGGAGTGCCTTAATAAACGGGCTACGAAGCGAGATCTTTCCGTCCTAATTCTCGTCGCATTCTGTACCCTTCCATATACACGCACACACCCTTACACTTACATGCCCTACACCAACGCACATAACGGGAGGACAATCGGGAGCTTAGAGCTTCACCTGGATGAGGCGATGCCCCGCTGAGGGAGATACCTAAATGAAGAAACCCCCGAAAACCGTAGGTGGCCGCTAGATATCGTTTTCTAAATTGGAAAAACACTGCCGCCTCCCGGGATGTAGTATGCATTACAGCACTAATGACCTTAGCAGTTGATGCGCCCGGAAACAAAATAATCTGGTTTCAACATCCAAGGTAGAAATCTTGTTACCGGCATAACTGCATGTTGCCGACGTATGTTAATTAGGAAATTATGCTGCAAATCTAGAAGTTTAATTTAAAGTTGTTTTTTAAAACTAAATACTTTGATGGGCGTTAGGGTAGTTAGTAGTGACACGGCTCCCTGCCGAATGAAACGGAAAGTTCTGAATAGTTAAAAGTATCCAGAAGATCGATAAAAGAATAGAAAGGTCCTAATGATGTTTTGCAAAAAATTACAATCTCCAAAAAACAATTTTTTAAATCATTGTTTTTAAAGTGAAAGTAGATTCAAACCTACTGGCAGCTTTCCTGGCAGGCCATGCTAGGGCTGTGGGACACAAAGGTCTCATTTTGTTGACTACGCATAAAAACGTAACCCGTGTCTCTAGATCAGGTAGAATTAGAGTTCTCTCTAATGTTATCTAATATAAAAAACACGATGCACAAAATGCGATAATGTGCGATCATCGCATATCAGTAGAAATTCTACGAATGTCCTAGAGACAGTTTCCTAATGTCGGGCGGGCGTGTTCATCACGCAGACTCCCACGCCATTCGCTCCTTGGATAGAAAAACGGAATACGTCAGAGGGACGTCGAAAGCCACTCGCTTGCGGGAAGCTCCTCTGCTTTCCTAAACTTTCCACCACTTTTCGACAGGATCACGTACATTTCTGCTACATCGAAAATGTTAATTTTGCTTTTGCAATACATATTATATTCATTATATTTTATGAAAAAACAATGTAAAGGTACAGTGGGTGGCCAAATTATTAGGGACAGTACTCATATTTGTGTAATTTCTAGTTTAAATAGTTTTTTTTGTTGTTGTTGTTGTTGTGTTTTTTGCTAAATATTTGGTTTTGATACGATTTGTCGATTACCATTTTCATTACTATAGATTTTACGAGTAATATGTGACAACAGTGGATGTCTGTGTTATTTAAGAAATAAGTGATGTTACTTCTCATTCAGTCGAAGCTTATAGAAAACTGTTCTGGTAATCGAGAAAAACTATTTTTTAATTGTTTTCTGCAAGATTTTCATTTCTATAAAACACAAAATGTAAGTATTGCTCCTTTCTTCATTATTTTTGCTAAATTTTATGAGTGAATTTCATTTTGGTTTCCAATGTACCTTGAGAACCTTGGACCTTTTTTTAGTAGGGTAAAGCTTCAGACACGTCTCCGAAGAAATTTAGACAAGTACGAACACCCTATTTTAGAGTACGGAGCGGCCTGCTGGGACCCGTACAGAAAAGGGCAAATCGAGGCGTTAGATAAAATTCAAAAACGGGCCGGAAAGTTTGTAAATCATGGACGCGTTGAAGGACGAGATGAATGGGATTATCTAAGAGACGGGAATGGGCGCGTTTATGCGTAATGTACAAGATATACAAAGGGGACTCAGCATGGGCAGACCTCAGTAAAAGATTACAGAAACCTGATTATAAAAGCAGAGGAGACCATCCCTGGAAAATACGATGTAGAAAGCAAAGAACTGATGTAGGCAAGTTCTCCTTTGTGAATCGTAATATAGTAGATTGGAACAAACTACCTGCAAAAGCACTAGAGACTCTTCCTTCTAATGTAGTGAAATTTAAAAATATACTTAATTCTATGTAGGTCATCATTAATAATACTGGGACTTTTATCATTATCATTATCATTATTATTATTGTTACTATTTTTATTATTATTATTGATATCATAATTATTAACACTGTTACTGGTTTTGATGTAACTTAAGTTATTGTTATTATTAGTTATATTATTATAATGGTTATTATTATTAATAATAATATGGTCATGTCCCTTATACAGTGAAGTGTTAGAAAAGCTATAAATCAAATTACAGATAACTCAAAATCAATCTCTAATTCTAATTGTAATTATATTTGTAAATATTCGTAATAGTTTTGTAATTGTCGTATATCTAGTTGTAATAATGTTTGCCACCGAGCATTAGCTCAAAGCGAACTTTAATAAATCTATCTATATCTAACACTATTACTTCACCTCGTACATTAACAGAGAGATATAGCAACTATTGCAGGTGTTTCGAAAACTGTCATTAACAAAATGAAAGTAACTAGTGGTGCTGAAGAATAGCATAGACTTTCTCGTAATAATGTTTTCTAGTTTCCTTGGTGTAGACTGGCTTTACAGTCTTGCCCCATCCTCTTGCGAGCTGCCATTTATAATTGCCCAAAGTACATTTTTTTGACATTTTCTTTACTTTTCGGTTTCCTAATAGTAGAACAGAAATGTTATTTTAAAAATATTATAGAAGAGTAAAATTTCGTCCTAAAAAGAATTTTTTATTAAAAACTAAAGCCGTTTTTAAGAAAATGGCGATTAAGCATTACTGTCAATTTGAAATTTGAAGCTCTCTTTTACAGCAATCTATTGAGTTTTTGAAAAACTTCATTTAAAGTCATCTGAAGCACTTCTACTCAAAAATGTAATTATGTATACAAATCGATGGAAATGTTCATATTAACGGCGTGAGAGATATTTTAAAAAATACATTTGTGTAATTTTTAAAAAACAAAAGAATACACCAAAGTGAACTTTACGTCGTTTTAAACAGTGCAATTAGAACTATCTGTTGGAAAAGTTTGAAGAAAAAAATTAAAGCCGTTTTTGAGAAAATGGCGTTTGAGCGTTTCTATTGTTGTAATTTGTAATTTTTGTAACAACAAAAGAATTTTGCTGTTGTAATTTTTAAAACAAGAAAAGAATAGAGAATATGGCGTTTATGTCATCGTATAGGAAACATTTGGCACCACCCTACCAAAAATTTAAAGAAAAACATTGGAGCCGTTTTTTAGAAAGTATTGTTTTTGTTATTTTTTTAAATTGCAAATATTGGACGCATTATTACACGAAAACTACTAAATGTTTCAAAAAAATCTACATGAACTTAATGAAAGAACTATGAACATACAAATTTCATTTGAAGGCAAATTCTCTGTCTTCAATTTTATAATTGTAGGAAGACGCCGAAAAAATTCAAACTTTTGCAAGTTTCGAAAATTTAGTTAACTGTGTAAATCGGACCTATGCCACTTTTGTGTGTATTTTACTCTATTCTAACAAGAAATTTGAAGAAAAAATTTAAATTAAGAAAATGAAATAGAATCTATTATTAAAAATTCAGTGCCTTAAACAGCAAAAGAAACATAGAAAGTGTGTGGACGCAATTTCAAAAACTTTGTGAAGAAAGCAAATACAATGGACAGCACAAACTACAAATGAAGAAATTACACATTTTGGACAATTAATATGAAGATTAGACGATGAAGAGTACAAAGAATATGGTATCAAAACTATGTGGAACGTTTCAACAAAAATTACTCAGAAAAATACTTTAATGAGTAGATACCTGTCCATTCGAAATTGACGAATCCCGCTGTTAATTCATATTGTGCATCTTCCATTTCAAACAGACTACTTACATGGAATACCAAGACATGGAAAACTCAACTTCCTAGAACTTTAATAATTGTGTTTTAATAAAAGTTCTTATAAATAGCTTTATGATTGCTTTTTGAAAGTTTTATTACCATAATATCGAACCACATTTGAAATCATTTTCTGAATTAAACTGTTATTGATTTTTTACTTGATTATAAGTTATTCTAGGAGGCAGTGATAACTCGGTGTTGAATGAAAGCTTCACATATTCTAGTACCAATTTTGAGTAATAATTTTCTCTTTCCTAATTTCTGTGGTTTAAATTATCCATTCGATTCATGTAATGTCTTAATTCGTGAAAGACACACTAAATATCATTCCTCGAGACGTGAATTTATCGACTATCGCAGCACTTCTTGTGATATTACTTACGATAAATGACATTGGAGTAATAGTTTCCAAAAGGACAGTCCGCAGACAAAGAGAACCAAATCGGTCGTCGCTCTTTCCAAAAAACGCACCTTACCCAGGCCAAGAAGAAGGAGGAGGAGGAAAAGAAGAAGAAGAAGAAGAAGTACAACAAGCGACTGTAACGGACCAGACAACACTTAATATGACGGTTGCAGATTGGAGTCGAGTAATTCAACCTTTTTTATAAACGTAAAACACAAGTGGATTTCATCAATAATGATTTTTTGTAATATTTCACAGGTATATGATGAGTCAACATTTAAGATTTTGGTCAACTAAAATTAATATGTCCGGCGAAGCCCTAGGGTACACGTTCAACCAGACTACCTAGTGGAGAGGGTTTAAACACCTGGTTAGTGACAAGGTGTGATCTATGATCACAGCAAAGGGTGTGCATCGTAGAGACGACCATGAGGCTAGACCAGTACAAGTGAGTACTAGAAACTATGATACTGACACAGTTCAAAGAATTGTGATTAAGCCCTGTGATTAAGAATACATTTTTATGCACGAATCGGCGACCGTGCCCCAAAGCCAGGAGTATTACTGTATTGCTGCCAGAAAAAGATTACCGTTTTGCCCTGCCGAAGAAATCACCAGACATGAATCCTGTAGAGACATGTGGGAACTCACCAAACGGCCGATTGCCAAGGGAGTGTTTACCACCAAGAACCACTTAATTGGAATTCTCAACATATAATGGCATCACAACATTGAACTGCAACAAAATGCAAAGGTTTGTATAGAGAACGTGCCGCGACGCCCAGCAGCTAATGCATCAAAAGGTGGCGCCACTAAATACCAGTATTAATTTTACCTAAGAACAGTTTTACCTAATTATCTTCTTGTTTTTATGATTTTAATAATACACTCTTCTGAAAAAATCGATGGAACCAAAAGCAATATTTTTAAAAAAAAATGCCGTTAAGCATAAATAAAAAATCTGGGATCTGATCCTAATAATTCGGTCATCTACTGTAAGTTGAAAACATCTGAAAGTGTAAATTCAAATCTGACTAGTTTTATTAGTGTTAATGCCTCTCTTCCGTTTACAAAGTTCACATTATAAGGCAATTAATTTAAATGAATTTTGTTTAGATTAGCAAAATTTGAGAGATTTTTCAACGAAGCAAATAGTCATTTCGTGAGAAATGCAATCGCTATAACCCATGAGTTTGTTATTTTGTGTACCGGAAAGGAATACATCTACGGAACACATCTATCGAACAGTTACAAATTACACTATAAGCATAACAATATTGTTTCAATTTTTTTAATTTTTTCAACGGTTTCAGTTGCTTCTTTAAACTCTACGCTTCCTTCTCAATTTTCAAATTCATCAAATAAGACTTTAGAAACGTCACGGTAATTTGAGAATGTAGACATATGAAAGACAAAATGTGAGATTTCATATTACGATATAAATGACCTACTAACATGGAACCAGCATAACAATTTGCATACAGATAACATTGTGGTGACACACTGAAAAATGTTTTTCATACTCAAAAAATTAGTTGTAACTGTGGGAAGCCCCACAACAATACGGCCGTGGAGCTACGCGCATCTTCGTCTCTTTGTGAAGCGAGAGCTCAAGTGTTCCGAGCGCCAGGCCTTCACACACGCCATGTGCAGCGGACCTCGGCGGACGAACACGTAGTATCACAATTAGGAAGCTACAGAAATAATTGAAAATGTAATATCGGGAATTTTCATTAATTGACGAGTCTGTGTATGTTCACAACACAAAACCAATCAGCAACTACCAGCAAATATGGAAACTTTAATTAACGGTTTATATGAATGTCGACATTTATTTCTCCTTTTGATAAAATTCTTAAAGACCTTACGTTCTGAAGATGGCTTGACATTGAAAGTTTGGGAATGTCTAAGACGCAAAGAATCCTATCGTAAAATAAGATTTTTCTACGATATTTTTATCAATCATTTTATTGATCTTTGTAGTAATATAAATATTCTCGAAGTATTTTTCTTCAATGGTAAAATGGAGTTCTTTGTACTTTTCTCGTGTAAGATGATGGGAGATTGGGTTGAGTTTCCTCTCACCATTAATTAATATTTTGTCATTTCTTAAAAATCCAAATTCTCTTGTTTGAGGATTTTATCGTGGCTTCAGAAAAGGATCTTGTCCGCCACGTTGACATATTACGAGAAGTAACGATTTGAAAAGATTGAATTTGCACATATTCGTTTGCTAGAGCGAATTTATCCCCCAAATCCCGAACCGTTGAATAATATGTAACAGGAAGTGATGTCGTAAGACAAAAGACTACAATAGTTGCGCACGTGAGTGGAATCGCTAAAGAAAGAATCGCTGCGGAATAGCTGCCAAAGAATACTTCGGAAGAACGACCGACGAACAGTGGTGATACATGATGCTCAAAGTTTGCGGAAACCCGCGCGACACGAGTGTCTAAGGAAATGCAGCTTCTGTTTGCACAAGCGGCTTAAGAATACATTTCACGCCGCTTAAGACCGCTTTTGAGCTGTTGCTTTGTCTCGCGTGTGTTCTGGAGGCTACTTCATCTGCGAGAACCTCACTGCTCTATTGTTCTGGAGCATGAACTCTCGTCTTCCGCAGCGGAGCTGAAAGTAGACGCGCCCGCGGGCGAAGAGGCAGGGCGCTGCCCACCGCCCACAAATAGCCTGTTGGGCAGGATGACGAGCACGGACACGCATGCCCCACTGATCTGTCAGTCAATACGGTTGATTAGGTAGGGTTTCTCAAATGTTTTTGGTCTAAGACCCCTTTTACTAAAATTAATAAAGCTATTTACTCTCAGTAATTTACAAACTCAACTTGTACTTTACGTACAGAAAATAAATCTGTATATTACCCAACACAAATATTTCACTAGGTGTAATAAAATGTTTTAATCATTTGTTAATAATCGAAAAATATACAAGTTTCAAAGGACATGGATTAGAACATTTAATATCAAAACCTACATTAACTTCAATTAAAGAAAGAAAAAATTGAGCAATTTTTTGACATTAAGCAACCAAAAATGCAATATATTCACTAATTCTAAATGCAGTCCCTTCAGAAAGTGGACCCGGGGGGTTGATATCGACTATTTCGGGAATGATTGGGATAGATCTTCGCATAAGAAACAGTGAAAGAGAGAAAACCAATTGCACTTTTTAAAAATCTATTTGCAATATGAAGACAAAGAAGATTTTGTAGTCAATTCTCAGAATATCTCAGTTCAGGACAGCATCTTTTTTTCCATTTAATTATCGTGTCAATAATTTCTTATCAATGTTCTCAAGAGAAAAGCAGAATTTCAATTGACTTTCAAGGCGGCGATTATAAGGAATGTAAACTGGACCACTATGGCACCATTTACGAATATGTGAACTTCAGTTTTTAAAAATGGTTAAAATCAGTAAGTGGAAAGAAACTTTTATTCGATAAAAGACGAGTGTCGTAAATTGAGCACTTCATATCACCTTTCTGTTGTTGAAAACATTGCAGTACAATTCTGACATGACAGAATAGGACTAGTCTGGTATGCTCAAAATATATTCAAATTTCGTGAGCGTGTTCATATGTGATCACTGCGAAAGAAAGTGAGAGCGTCATCTGTGTGTTGATAATAACTATAAAATAATAATAATTATTATTACATTATTATATTATAATAATTTTTATTAATAGGAATTTTTAATGGTGGTAGAAAATCATTGGACCAACTAATAATCAAGTGGTTGAATGGGAACAGTATACCGGATGAGTTACAGCAACAACTGTTGCCACGCTGACCGGGAGGTCCTGGGGTTCGAGTCCTCCCGTTGGCGGAATTTTCGACATTAACTACATAGCTAGGTCGAATTCAGACTATGAAGGAAAATTCTAGCTGTCGGCTGCTCTGTTCTCCGACGCTCCTCTCCGGCTGCTCTGTTCTCCGCTGCTGTGTGTTCTCCGACGTTTTTTCCTTGGTTTCCACCATCAATAACAGGCGAATGCTCTGACAGTAGCCTAAAAAAAGCTGGTATCACCGATTGCGAGTTATCTTCTTTCCTCATCCTTGTCCTCTCCTCTCCCCTTACAGATACTCACTCTCATCTTACAGACTAGCGAGTTTCACTACACTACCACACAGGGTGGGAGAGCAGTCTGCTTTGAGCATGTCCTAGAAGGAGCAGTACCCCGATGGCGGAGGTACCTAGAGGTGGAACTCCCCGGCAAGCCGACGTGTAGTTCGGCGCCGGATCTCGTTCCAGCGGGGAACAATCCAGTCATCTTCCGCTATATAATATGCACTATACATGCCGGAATAATGACGTTAGCAGTTGTCTCGGCCGGAAACATTTATCTATCGCTACATCGAATTGTAACCTTACTGGCCGTTAACAACACATATTTGTAATAGTATGTTTTTGAATCCATCATAAGTCGGGTAAGACCTTTACGACTGTATTGACCGATGTGAATATAGTGACTTGTGACAGATCATCAGCTGTGAAGAGGTTATCCAATCAGGATCTTCGTTACGACTTTAATTTTTGGTATTGAAGCTCCCGATTGGATAACCTCTTCACAGCTGATGATCTGTCACAAGTCACTATATTCACATCGGGAAATAGCAAGCATTACATTCCGATTTTTGATCGTAGGAATTACGAATGAATAATATTCTTGCAAATGATCTTTGGTGTCTACTTTTTATTTTATGTCGGCGTTATTTTATCGTATGTGTACCATGCTCGATGCAGAAATTTCAAAATATACCAATGAGGAGTGCGGAGGGCGTTTGAGGGACTTCCCTCCTGGAAGCCCCGAGCTCGGCCCCCGCCCCTGCCACGCAACCGCTCATTCTCGCTTGGGCGTTGCATAACAGCGTGCCGAAGTTTGCAGAGAGCTCCGTCTTTCCAATGTAACTTAATTTAACCGCCCACCTCGAACGGGTTTTTCTCCAGTTTCCCTGATCCATTGAGCAAATGCTGAGATGGCCCCTTGATTTGCTTCTGGACGTAAATGTAGCTTCACTATGCGCACATTTTGTTGAGCTTTCCTTTTGCTTGTAGTGGTAGTAGAGCTTAGGGTGAGTTTTTATTTTATTAGCAATACTGAAAAATTAAATCTACAGTTCATTTATCGTTATATAACGATTTATCGTTATTTAACGAAAATATCTAGTATTTGAAATGTTAATCTCTCGCTTTTTTATATTTATTATTATTATTATTATTATTATTATTATTATTATTATTATTATTATATTTTTAATCTTACAACTATTAATTAATTTGTTGGGAAGGGAGTCCGAAACTCAAGGAAGCGTGCGCAGATGATTTTCTCCCCCATGCGTCACATACAGTTTTTTACTGTTTTTGACTACATAAATATCTAAATATCTGAACTCGAGGAGAAGAAAAATAACATTTTTCATGAGTTATAACTGTATTATTAGTAGATTCTAAAGTTCATTCAGATTTCCAGCCACATTACTGTATTTTAATAGTGGTTTTCCTTTCTTGACGTATATAAAATATTTTGCATGAGAAACAATCCTTAATTACAGGACAAAATATTTGTCACGGATGCAAACACGAAAATAAATGAAGCGAAATAACAGAAGATCATTTGCTGATCTGGAATGTACGCACAGTAAGGAGATGCGCCTTGTCATTACTAAGTCTGATTTGTAGGATTTATTGGGGGAAGAAGGGAAACAGGCATTGAGTTGCAAACGGGATTTATAAACTAATATGAAAACTTTAAAAGGGAGAATGTCATTTTTATATGTCGGAATCATGATTTGGACACCTTGAGTTATTTGCAACATCGCGAAACATGATAGAGGGGACATTGTCCGATGGCAGCCGACGAAAATGAAGGGGATATTTACATTTCAGTCATGTGACTGGTTATTTTGACATTCACGTCAAAATAAGTGTGGGAGAGGAAGATCGTTGTCGGTGAGTAACACGTATAAATGATTTCTATTGATATCACAAACGTTGTCTAACGTGTGCTGGGGCTGTGGCATTCCCTAATATTTTTGACATTCTCCAAACTAGTGAGTATTTGCATGTAATACAGTTATTTATGTAGCCACCATGCAATAAAAGGATAATACAAAATTTCCGTTTTAAGAAACAATATTTAAATGCATGATAGTTTGATTAAAGTTTTATCTATTGCCAGTTTAATTAAAAACGTGAGGAAAGTACAGAACGCGGGATCTTTGAAATTATACGTTTATTTGTTTGCATAATTTTTATGACAATTCACACGCGTACTTGTTCTCATCTGCTTCTCAGCACGATTGATATCAATAATGTCAATATTATATTTTAGAGTCGACATTGAAACAATATAAATCACTCTTAAAAACTATCCCTACCTCTAAGTGCGCGCATTGACATCTGACGCACGTCTCGTCTGGCTAATGGAAGAATTTTCTTCCATTTCTTCCATATATTCTTTTGGCGACGATTATCTGTTTTAGAACCTGTCAAAAATCAATATTTGGGCACAAAATAACTACGGAGCTGTCAAACAGAAGTTTAAGCATAAGCAGTAGAAGATTTTTTACGCGGTTCACCTGAGTGGAGCGCAAAGCATTTTGGTTCAGATTTGTAAAGCCGGAAAGGAAAAGCAGTGGCGTAAGTTTGTTCGCGGAGCCGGCGGTAGAAAAGGTTCACATGAGGTCCTTAATTGCCACTGACTAATGCAAAAAAATTCAAAAATTTATTTAAATTTATATTTATATAAATATATTTTTTAAATATATTTATTTAAATATATTTATAATTTAAATATAATTTTTTATATTTATTTAAATCTAAGTAATCAACATTAATTAGATTTAACAATTTCAATTAGAAATTATTTCACATTTTATGCTAACAAGTTGCTCATTCTTCATCCCCTATTTTGAATTTTTTATCTGAAAACTACTTAAAGTACAACAGGTAAAAAAGCAGATCGAATACATATTGTGGAACACACATGAGCAACCCAAGTTGCTCGTATATTCGTTCTGTAGTGTTGCCAAATTTACATCGCGTTGTTCACAAACGAAAAGAAGTTACGAATTCATTTGTTGAATAGGATTCCTGGTCGCGCGCTCGGTGTCGGACGAGTAGCGCATCTCATTGCGACGTGTGGAAATATATACAAGCAGCGTCGGACGCTCTGCAATGAACCCCTCACTCAACCACTGGCCCTCCAGGGTATTCTTTGTTATTGTTGCTGTTGTTTTTCAAATAATTTTCGCGCATTTTATGGCAGTGATAAAAGGAATCATTTTAATTATATATTCTGGTGACGAGTGGTTTGTTACACTCTTTTTCCCACAAGATACTTTCAACAGATTGTTATATTAGAAACCCCACCTTTCTGGATGTTGGCGGGGTTCTTTTCATGGAGTCCCTGACTTCGCGGGCCCCGGTTGGGCCAGGCTAGCCCGCCCCTGGCAAAGAGACCACCGACCTTCCCGCCCGAGGGTCAAGAGCCAGGCGTCGGAGCTTTGTGGGCGCGTAGGACAGGTGCGCGCCTGCGCGTCACGCACTTGGCTGCCCGCCTGCTCGCGTCCCGTCGTTGCGTTGCCGAACCGTTGCGCGGCGTCGCTCTGCTTTTGTCTCCGCTGACGCGTCTCGCCGCGCCGCCGCTCTCCCACGCCGCCCGCCACGCACGCCGGACGCACGGCGCACGCACGGCGCTGCGTGCCACGCATGCGCTGTGTCTGTCTGCGGAGGGGGCGGCGCGCTCATTCACTCGCGTTCTCGCGCCCATGTCTTGCCTCACGCGTGCGTAATGCACGCACGTGTGGCTAATGGAATAGGGGCTTTAAGCACAGCGCAGCCTACAGCAATCCACAGCAATATGGAACTTCGTGCATGCGCACGTAATACTTTTATGAATTGTACGTTTAATAATGACAGACCTTTTTAGATGGTCTCTGTGGTTACATGTCTTTAAAGTTTAAGTCAAAGATCAGAACTGCTCGTTCTCGGGTATTATCGGCAGTATTAACGGAGCGTGCTCTATGCGCAGTTGATTGATTGTTTCGTTGTGTTTCGCTTCTAAGAAACACCATGAAGTCTCTTACAAAGGAGGAAAATATTTTATGTAGAATTGTAATTAATTTTAATAATAAAATCCTAATGTTACGAAAGCACATATTTCCTGGAATTATTTATATTCATTACAATTACGCAAAAATTCTCACATTTTCAAAAAAAATTCTATAACGTTATTTAAAGATTTACTTTTCCAGAATAAATTGCATATAAAAAATGTTCATCTTTGCGCAATTTTCAAAAATATAAGTGTGTTCAACGAACATTGAACCTGCTTCATTTTTATTAACCTATTTTATTAAATTCCAGAGAAAAAGCGAAGAATAAAATTGTAGCCTTTTTGAGAAAATTTTGGTTTGCTTATTTCATTAAAATTGCATTTATTTAATGCAGAATTACTCAAAACTATTCATCCTTTCGAATAATTGTACACGAATTTATATAAATATCTAATTTTGAAGAATAGGTAGGAAAAATTTGTCCTCAATATTGTAGTTGAAGCCTCGAAGAAAGTTGTATATGCATTCTTTGCTCTTTTCGAGAAAAATGTAAAAACAAATTGGATTTGCACTTTTTATCTCCAACTTCTACCCTTTTGGAAAATGTTTGATACTTCATGAACCCCCCCCCCCCTAATAAAAATCCCTTACGCATGGCCTTGAATTCAGTCGGATTGATCGCGGAATGACAGTTTTGAAGGAAATCTTCTGAACGAATTAGGCCTTGGTGTGGTACACAAAGGAACGGAGGGATATGCAGACGTTTTGACGTAAACAAATTTTTTGGTATTAAGGACCCACAAAACGTCTACACACGAGTTCTGTCTACACAATGTATTGGTTGAAATAATTTTCTACATATGGAAGGAAAAATTATCGGAATTTTTAATATCAAGAACCCACTTTATGAATTTTCCTGTCGAAAATTTCTCACATTTCGCTCCAGCATTACACTCTTGTCTAAGTAAATAGTAGCAGAGAGCTTCTAAATGTGCTGGAAGTTTTCATTGACAAGGAAATGTAGGAATCACAGGATTATTAATAGATTTAAAAAAAAGCGTTTCTGGAAGTTTAATAGGACTTCTTTTTATTATAACTATTGTAAGTGTTATAAAACACGATTTCATTGCGCCTTGTGCAATGGAATTTTTATTTAGTTTTAATCGTAGTAAGAACATGCCATACTATTTTGTACACATAGTTCAATTACCCTCTCCATTAATAGTGAAATAAATAATGCCTCTAAGATATTTAATAGACATGCTTGAATAATAAAAGTGTCGAGATATCCGGTATCGTCTTCAGTATTCATTATTCATGGTTGACATGTTGGTAGCCGACGGAAATGTCACACATGTCGTTCATTCTCAAACATAGCTGACTCGGCGCAATAGTCTGGGAACGGACGGAGTGTCTGTGTGTAACGCTAGGCGGCTTGCAACGACTCACACGCACACTCATTTTGGTTCGCGTATTTAATTGTATTACTATTTTATTACAGATTGGATAAAGATGAGAAACTTTTATGTGAATAATATTGAAACTTGTACTAAAGGGTTCTTCCTCTTTCGATCAATTTATGGTTGGCGGGAAGATATTCTTAGAGCATGAATTGAACGATTTGCTTTTTTGAAATCTATTATTTTCTATTTTCAGTTTTTTGTTTAAGTGATATTTCTTTATAATTGCACAAACGTTCCTTTGTATACCTTTTAATTATTAACGTATACTATATATAAATAAATTCGTAACGTACACTATATATAAATTCATTCAAGTCACTCCCAGCAGAGCAAACCACATGTATCCTCAAAGATACAACTATATGTTGCCTTTAATGTTGTATCTTGTTGCTTAATGTTGTCCTATGCAATTATATTTCTTCTGGGTATCAAAAGTATAGTTATTGCTGTAATAATGTTAATTTAATAAATGACCAAAAACATAATTTAAGAATTCAAAATACAAGTAAAGACAAATACCATTCGGGCGTGATTATTTCCTCGATAGAAAGATAACTGCTAGTTAAACGAGGGGCAAGGGGTGACTGAACTGCGAAGTACGAAACCGAACGAGTGAGTTCCTCTCGTGTGCGCGAGCCGGCCGGAAGCGGACGCGGCGGGTGTGGGACGAGCCCGCGCCTCATCGACGGGAGAGTGGGCGCCGAGGGGAGAGGACGGGAAGTAGAGCGCGAAAGACTCGCGGAGCGTGTTCCCCTTTCCTTCAGCGCAGCTCACTCGGCAAAAGAGCTCCGACGCTCCCGCCCCGCATCTTGTCATTTCTTGAAAAGAAAGAAGAAAAAGAAATGAAAAGTTAACTAATGCTACTGCAACCACGGTTTCTCGTATTATTTGTAACTGTCACTTAAAGTTTGTAATAACTAGTGCTTCATTTATAAAATTTTTGGTACCGGAACGCGTCCCAAATTAATTATTAATTTAATAGAAATTGTTACATACTTGCAATTTCAATAATACACTCCCAAGGTATCGCAACGCCGTTCCGTCGCGTTCCGCCGGAAATAAAAGCCCTGGTAATAACTAATGGCTTGCAGCAGCAAAATGTTGCTTTCGAGTATGTGGAAAATAGGGTCCTGAAGAAGCAAAACATGTCTGTTCTGAAACAGCGTACTTCTATTGAGTACTTCTTTCCCGTCGCATGACGTGGGCTGCATAAGCAAAGGCGCAGAGGGCAAGACCCCAACTCTTAATATCGGTTATGAGAAATTGTAAATTAGCGTGATCAAATATTTCCACAGTCGTTAATTTACTTAAAATCGACACTGTTTAATTGTTTCTTGATTTTCTCTCGTTTGTGGAATTTCGGCACCTCTCACATGGCCGGAGCCTGCATAGTTTTTAATTTCCGCGCGCATTAGAAATTAGTAATATACCAGTCAGTTGAACCCACAAAAGTGTTTCACCTCGATAAAAATATTTGGCAGGACTGGGGACCATTGGAGGTACACTTGGGTTACGCAGACGACGTCGTAACCCACTTAGCCAACATTTCTGAGTCCAGACCCAAAGTACTGGTACAAATGATGGAAAAAACGTTTTCAAAAAAAATCGAATCTGCCCAATTTTTTTAAGAATTAATCATCACTAAGCATTACTTGAAACATTCGAGCAACATATTTAAAAAATGAAAAACATGGATCCACTCTTCAAAATTTTCAAAAAGTCATTATCCCGAAAATTAAAATATGTTTCAAAATCAATGGGCCGCGACATCAGTCACATCTACTGAAAATATCAATCTTGGTGTAAATCCTGTACGCAGCTCAGGCGCTATCGTTGTTCGCGGACGGACAAAAACCACCTTTTCGGTAAGAAGGACCCACACTCGCCCCCGCCCCAGCCCCCGCCCCCGCCCCGCTCCTGCCAGCGCCTCCGCCTCGTCGGCCGCACTGTCTCCTCCTTCCGCCGCCATTGTCATTGCCCTGCCGCCCCCGCCCTCCCCCCTGCCACGCCCCCGCCCTGGCCCCCGCCCCTGCCCTCGCCCTCGCCCTCGCCCTCGCCCTCGCCCTCGCCCTCGCCCTCGCCCTCGCCCTCGCCCTCGCCCTCGCCCTCGCCCTCGCCCTCGCCCTCGCCCACTCTGCGCCCTCGCCCTCGCCCTCGCCCTCGCCCTCGCCCTCGCCCTCGCCCTCGCCCTCACCCTCGCCCTCGCCCTCGCCCTCGCCCTCGCCCTCGCCCTCGCCCTCGCCCTCGCCCTCGCCCTCGCCCTCGCCCTCGCCCTCGCCCTCGCCCTCGCCCTCGCCCTCGCCCTCGCCCTCGCCCTCGCCCTCGCCCTCGCCCTCGCCCCCGCCCCGCTCCTGCCAGCGCCTCCGCCTCGTCGGCCGCACTGTCTCCTCCTACCGCCGCCATCGTCACTGCCCTGCCGCCCCCGCCCTCACCGCTGCCACGCCCCTGCTCTCGCCCCCGCGCGCGCCCTCGCCCTCGCCCTCGCCCTCGCCCTCGCCCTCGCCTTCGCCCTCATCTCTCCTCGCCCTCTCGTCCCCGCCCCCGCACCACTCCTGCCAGCGCCTCCGCCTCGATCGGCCGCACTGTCTCCTCCTTCCGCCGCCATCGTCCGCTGCCCTGCCGCCTCCACCCTCACCCTCCCCCTCGCCCCCGCCCCCGCCCTCGCCCTCGCCCTCACCCTCGCCCTCGCCCTCGCCCTCGCCCCCGCCCCCGCCCTCGCCCTCACCCTCGCCCTCGCCCTCGCCCTCGCCCTTGCCCTCGCCCTCGCCCTCGCCCTCGCCCTCGCCCTCGCCCTCGCCCTCGCCCTCGCCCTCGCCCTCGCCCTCGCCCTCGCCCTCGCCCTCGCCCTCGCCCTCGCCCTCGCCCTCGCCCTCGCCCTCGCCCTCGCCCTCGCCCCAGCCCCCGCCCCCGCCCCGCTCCTGCCAGCGCCTCCGCCTCGTCGGCCGCTGTCTCCTCCCTACCGCGCCATCGTCTGCCCTGCCGCCCCCGCCCTCCCCTGCCGCCCCCGCCTGGCCCCCGCCCCTGCCCTCGCCCTCGCCCTCGCCCTCGCCCTCGCCCTCGCCCTCGCCCTCGCCCTCGCCCTCGCCCTCGCCCTCACCCTCGCCCACGCCCTCGCCCTCGCCCTCGCCCTCGCCCTCGCCCTCTCGCCCTCGCCCTCTCGCCCTCGCCCTCGCCCTCGCCCTCGCCCTCGCCCTCGCCCTCGCCCTCGCCCTCGCCCCCGCCCCGCTCCTGCCAGCGCCTCCGCCTCGTCGGCCGCACTGTCTCCTCCTACCGCCGCCATCGTCACTGCCCTGCCGCCGCCGCCGCCCACTTTCGCGCCGCCGATGAAACGCCCGATTCGATCTCACGGTGAAACTGCATCGCGGTTTCTCTGGCTCCCCCTCTCCCGCCACAACCCCGACACTACCAGCAACGCCACTGATCCCTAAACTGTTTTGTTCAAACACACTTCTCGGTTTCTTTTTGGGGAATGCATAGTCGACGAGCAAAAATTTTCATGTCACCATAAAATGAATTAAAAGTAATCTGAAAGGGAATATATAACGAAATTGAAATTGTGTTACTGTTTTGTTTGTGAATAATAAATTGGTAGTTGGTGACTATACCTACAGTCTGTGCAGGGGTGGGGCACATTTTCTCATTGAAATGCATTTTTTTCTGGACTTTCTTCCAACATAAATTCGTAAAAGACAAAGAAAGGAATTTATCTTACCTGTTACAGTAACCTTACTGCAAAGTAAAGAATTCGGAGTAGAGCATTTACGGAAACGTGTCCGAAGTCACCTTCTGTGTACTCAACCTTCATACTGGTCATTCAACTTTGTTCATATATCATGAACATTTTACTCAGAGAACACCTAACGAATTTTGTAGCTTTTCTTGTAGTACATTAGGAAAAATTAAAAAAATGAAGGTTTTCAGCATCTCTTGTTGAGTAATGAAAGTCATAGAGAAAATAAAAAATACCCATTGGCTCAATTTTTTATCATTATATTTGATAACATGTTCGAACATCTCATATTTCTCCTTAAAGGGACGCTCACTTTGTCCTATGGCAAGGATTGGAGCTATAAAGCGTTTCATCAAAACGTATGACAGTATATACGCCGTAGAAGAATACCACGTGCTCACGACGAATGGTGTATCTGATCGTTTACGATTAAAATGATAAATACTGATGACGCATTTGTACTTAAGCAACGGTGCCCAAGGAAGTAAAAAACGATGGCTCTCTCAGATGAGATTTCAGAGAAAGCCATACCAAAGGACAAGAAAGAAAGTTTCCAACTGTTCAAGTTAAGTTATTTGGAATAAAAATCAGATATAAACGGAATATTTGCCTCTTCTCAGATTATTGATGGACCAGAAAAAAATATTTTGTCCTAAATGTAACATTAAAACTTCCAAACTTCGCCAGGTTTTGCTAAAAATTATGGATATAAATGCTTAAATATGTTTCTAATTTTTCTTTGTATTTCAGGATTTACATTGTTATTAATAAACATGTTCTGGTAAAATATTGCCTCTGTACTAAATCTCTCCAACTCGACTGCCGGTAAAATGTCATACTTCGTAGGCAGGGTTCTCAGATAATTTACAAAACAGGATGAAACCCTCTTTATTGTTGATAAGAAATTTATTTTTTATAGAAGGATTATTTACGACAAAAAGTGCGCAATAGAAAAATCCACACTTGAACAGTGTGTAAGAATGTATCTAGAACGTGTTTTGTGATTCTTGAAATATGTCCTTTTTGTCAGTTATCCCCTTTCTGGTTCTTGTGATTAACGAACGTCTTTCAAGTGGATGGCCGTTGCTTTCCTCGGTGAGCGCCAGAGCTTCCTCCGGCTCTGCTCGTTACACCTTTCACAGCACCGCCCACGGCGCAGCAGCTTTTCTACTACGGCCACAGATACTGCATCACCTTACTGCCAACATTTTAAATAATACAATTTACTAAACATTTCTGTAGCGCTAAAGATACAAATGGAATGTGTAAAACCTCAAGGATTTTTATATCTTTGCTGATTACTATAATATATTTTCTCGAATTTGAGATTGTAAATATCAAGAGACTACAATGGAAATCAGTTTGGGAAATTAATGTTTCAATGTGTGTTTAAGAATAATGTTCGGAAGATCAAATTTGAATAAGTGATTTAAAAACATCGTCAGAATTTAGGATATTTTTAAAGTAGATAAATGAAAGTGCGAAAAAGAAATGTATGCCTAGTACTATATGGTGCCCTCTATAATTCTATGTGCATTTAAATTACATGAGACGAACTTGAAAATTCTCGGATCTGAGAATGTTTGCTCATTTTATTACTTTACCAAGTGAATGTGAAATGCTGAATGCTTAATGCGATCGAATTAGATAATGACAGTGTAGTGACAGAATAACCTCTTAACACAGGTGAACTAATTTTTTTAAGATTGTCGGTAATTCAATCATTTAATTGCTATCATGTATTTAACTTTTTGTTACTCTGTAGTTTCATTTGCAAAATGCATTTTGTTAGTGCTGATTCTTACCTTTCATCTTTCACATCTGTTAGAAAATGAAAAATTGCTATGATGTTCCGTGAGAAAAGAGAATGGTACAGATATGAGGTTAGTACTGGAGTTATTTTGTTATCACTGTAATCTTTGCGGTCAACAAATGTGTGTAGCTCGAATGTAAAACGTCTGATATTCACTTCAGATTCATCTTAATCTCATGGTACAATGGAAGTGCATTCGTCGTGAAACAATGAAATCACTTTCAACAGATCTTAATGACTCTTAGTCACTTTCAGTTGATTTCGGAAGACGCAAGAAACAATTTTGAGGAGGGAAAGTGAACGGCCATGAACCGAGGAGTACTTAGCATTTGTGGCGTCTTTTGCATAATAAAGAGCACAACCATGACGTACGATCGACTTTTACTTTTCTGTAATCAACGCTCGTACCTCTGACAAAATATTTCTATGGTTAACTTTCATAATTAGTCTAATTGTTTCTTATCGATCAAGAATTATGATGGTAGAATTTTGTAATAAAGACAACGCAGAAAAATTCTGTACATCAAAAACTTACCTTGCTATTGTTTATTTGTTTGTTAGCTGGTTTACCTTTCAAAAAAGTTATAACTTAACTCGATATTTATATGAATCACGAACCTTTTTAAGAACACTACTTTGAATTTGTCCACATGCTTGTATGTGTTAAGTGATGTGGAAAGGAACCTCGAGGTAACGTTGACCTTGTGAACTAGAAGTAAAGATATAAGATTTCATTTACAGAAGAACATTAATATAGTTAAAGGATCAGAAATAGAATGACTGAAAATGAAATAAATGACGTTAAACCGTTAATATTTTAAATTAAGACAAAATACTTTGCACACTTAAACCTTTCGATTGCTTTCCTCATTCACAAACTTTTACATACTAATACTTTTTAGTTTATCGCTACAGAGTAGAGAGGAAGTTATGTAATGCTGAACGAAAACACGGCAAATTTTTGTCACAAAACTCTTATTACAGGGGAAACGGGAAACTGGATAAATCCAGTTGCTAAACTTAAAAAAAACCTTCTCTTTTGTGGGTCCTTGAAGCCGAGTAATCGAAAGCCGGCAAAAGTCTGTCAGCGAACAACGCTAGCCGCTCAACCGTTCAGCTGATTTTCTCTAAAACTGATTTCCCTCAATCAATCAGACTGATGTCGCGGCCCCTTGAATTTGAAACCGATATTTTAATTTTGGAGGGTACATTACATGCCCGGGAACATTTTCCAAATTTTCAAAAAAAATGGCTCCATCGTTTTTTATTTTTTGTGGGATAGTGTGAAGGACGTTTAAGAGAATGGATCAGGTTTCATGTTCGTTGAAAACTCTGATTTTTCGAAAATTGCAAAGTTCAAACTTTTTTCCGAGTCTTCCTACAACTAAATATTAAAGAAAGAGATTTTAATGAAATCTGTTCCTTAAAAAAAGATTTTGAAATAATGACATGTACAATTTTTCAAAAATTTCAGTACTATGTTTTGCGTAATTTTGCGTGAAAATACAGGTGAGAAAGTACGTGCTGTTTTAGCGCCATAGTACAGTTCGTAATACTGTACTATATATCCACTTAACGAAACCAAACAGATGAACGAAAACCACTCTTAATAGGCGGCTTCCGTAGGTATTTAGCAGTCCGGCGTCCTTTCAGAGCAATCGAAATAAATAATTGTAGATAAAGATGGCGCACTTGTAGGGCAGGAAAATCTTGTATAGATAATATATTCTCTATTAAACAACTTATTGAAAAATAAATTCTCAACGAACAGAGAATTGCACTTAATTTTGTGCAATTCCTAACTGTTTATAGGGTTCCTATAAATAAAATGTGGGAAGTCCTAACAAAAGTAAAGGTGTTAAAGTGCCTTTATAAATGTAATAAAGTGTCTATGAAAACTGTATGAGTCATGTTAAGATTAAAACTGAAGTATCAGAAGTATTTCTCGTAAATAAGGATCTCAGACAACGATATCCTCTTTCATCAACTCTGTTCAAGATTTTTAGTAGCAAAACTCTAAGAAAATGGTCCAGAAAATGTAGAAATATGGGAGTGACTGTTCAAAACAAGAAGATTTATAATATTTTTGCTGAGGATCAAGTAATTTTGGCTGATGATCAGGATGATATTGAATATATGTTAAAGAATTTAATAGAAACATAAAAAATGGGGACTCAAAATAAATAATGAAAAGTCAATATACATGGTTGTAGGGAAATCTTGGAATAATCTAGAAACAGAAATAGGTTTACTTCAAGTAGTAAAGGAATTTAAATATATTGGCGTGTCTATTTGTGGATCTGGCGTGTCTATTTGTGGATTTGTGTATCTATTGATGGATCTGATAATAATGACATAAAAAAATAAGCAAGGGAAGGTCAATTACTAGTATAATTCATAATATATAGTGGAACAAGAATATTAGAAAGCAAACTAAGATGCAAATATACAAGACAATCGTGGAGAGTTGTGTGACGTACGGATCAGAAATTTGGGTTAAAAAGGATGTAATAAACTCTCGGTTAAATGCTATGTAAATGAATTTTTGGAGACGATCGTAAGTATACCCTGTTTGATAGAATACCAAACGAAGAGATTAGACAGATACTGCAGGTAGAGAGACTAGTGATGGAAAATGTAGAATCCAAACAACTTCATTGGTATGGCCATCTAAAGAGAATGCATACCGACAGAATACGAAAAATTATTTCAGAGGATCCCTTTCGAAAGAAGAAAGCGAAGAAGGCCAAGGAAATCTCGGAAGTCCCTCATCGATTCGACAATGAAGAGCAGAATAATACAGTAAGATGCTTAGCGGAATAGAAATCATTGACGTGAAGAGTGCGAGAAATGGTCATTAGAACTCTAAAATACTCGCTTAATAATAATAATGATATTATTATTAAGATAAAGATAGTGTATGAGTGCAGTTACACCAAAACAATATACGTTTGTTTACGCGACTTTTCTTACAACAAGATGGTTTTACAAAAGAAAAGAAACGTCACACGACCTTCAATACTAATAAGACTCTGCTGGTTATTTGCTTTTAATCAGCCTTAATATTGTGAGGGTATCATAACACCTGTGGTTGTGAAGGGTTTCATTTGTTTAATTATTAACTCAAGATCAGGGCAGTGTCATAGGCCCACTGCTGTTTCTTATCTTTGTAAATGATTTATCGCGAAATATAACGTCAAAAATTCGACTCTTCGCCGACGACTGTATATTATATAGGGAAATTGCAGATCAGCACGATATGATTCAACTACAGGACGATTTAAATAAAATTTACGATTGGGCAATAGCTAATAAAATGACTATAAATGGAAAGAAAAGTAAAGCGATCACATTTTGTAGGGCCAGAGCTTTCCATACAATACCTTATCAGCTAGGTAATGGCGTAGTTCCGAGAGTCTCGAGCTGTAAATACCTTGGCATTCTCCTGGATTGTAAATCCAGGTGGTTGAAATTGAGGTGGGAGAAACAAACGAACTATGTAGTGGGTAAAGCTTGGAGGTCTTTGCATTTCGTCATGAGAAATCTTAAAAAATGTAATACGAAAGCAAAGGAAATCGCGTATACCTCGCTTGTCAGGCCGGTAATGGAATACGGAGCCAGTTGTTGGGATCCGTACAGAATAGGACATAAAAAGAGCTTAGAGAGGATACAAAACAGAGCGGCAAAATATACATTTCGGAAGAACACACCTGCGCATTGGGAATCATTAGAACGCCGGAGGAAGAGGGCACGACTTTGCGCGCTGTATAAATCTTACGTTGGATGCTCCGCATGGCAGGAAATTCGGGGAAGGCTAGATAAACCAGATTATTTAAATAGATTTGATCACAAATATAAAATTAGAACAAGAATACAAAGAACGGACGTAGGGAAATTCTCCTTCGTAAACAGAACTATAGTAGATTGGAACGATTTGCCTGCGGCAGTTTTTGAGCCCTTTCCTTGCTCAGCGCGAGGGTTTAGAAAAAAAATATAGGAAATTAGTCAGTAGGGTGAAAACGTATAGTGAAGTGAAGTGAAGTGAAGTGAAGTGAAGTGAAGTGAAGTGAAAGGTGCGATTATGCGTAGCCTACAGAAAAAGTATTGAACAATTAATATTTAGATAAAGTTATATGCAGTGCAGTGAAGTGAAGTAAAGTGATTTCATTTCTTCTGAATATGACTGAATAAGTTCTGATTGGTGTGTAGGTGAGGGTTCCTTCGTCTCTCTATGTATATACGCGTATATGTTTGTATGTATGTATATTTGTGTAATATGTAAGTTTATTCATTTATATGGGAGTGTGTATGCATTTTAATGTTTAGTATAGGAATGTAAATGCCATCTGCATATATAGGAAATGAGAGTCAATTTGTTTGTTTATATTTATTTTTTATATATTATTTTATTTGTAATTGTAATTTTGCATTCTGCCACCGGGCATCATTTGCCCAATTGTAGAATACATTTCTATCTATCTAGGGAAAATGTATGAAAGTTTTATTTTCATGGCTGAAAATCCCAAGATCACGTTCTTCAGTTCAATGTTTGTTTCACGCCCACTTGATAGTGCTATTCTTCTTTTTTAATAAGGTATAAACGTTTCATAAAGGATGTAGGTCACGGGATTGGTCAATTATGAACAATGAAACATTACAAACTAAACTTTAGCCCTGATGAAGGAATTAAAAAATTCCGAAACATTGGCAAACTAATTGGTTCATTGATCATAATTGACCAATCTTATTAACTGCATTCATTATTTCAGAATGGTCGTGAATTCTACAATGGTTATAATCTTTTCATAATCCAATATTGTACAATTCACTGGTAGCAAAAGCCTTTTTTTTATTATTAAGTGTAATGTCATTAACATCATGTGACTTCTCGAGCAAGATAATTTACACAAAATCATAGCGTTACCTGTAGCAACATAACTACATTTGAACAGTTTACGTTGCCTCTTCTAAAGCGTTTTAGAAAGTCTCCCATACATGTGCCATATTAACTAAGCAAATCTAAATCAAACTTCATCGTAGATATAACAAAATTCTGAGTGTTTTCTGCAGTTCCCAAAATAGTTTATCCCTATAGTTTTCTTTCATAAATAAATATCTTCCTACTCCGAATAATATTTTCCCATCCATTTGCCATTTCAAATAAACTAAAATTCTGCAAATGTCGAAGGGAAGAGATAAATTAGCGAAAAATATTGAGTCAATATTAATATAAAACAATGTGATGAAAGTCTACGTAAATACCAAGCCATAGGCGCTATTACTTTCTTAAATTTACTATTGAAGTTATAGATCGAAAATGTAAGGAAAGATTTGCGCCCCACACGATACAGCAAGCAATTACGCGACGAACCTTCAAACGTCTTGCTGATTGTGAGCATGCGCCCAACCGCTACCTTCGCCTCCAAGGCGGAAGGTTCGCTGAAGCTTCGTCGAGTCCGCGGTGGCCGCGCGATTTTCGAAAGTCACCCTGCGACCAATGTCAACTGGCGTGCAACCTCGGGCAGCTGCGCTTTTCCTGCGGCTGGTTCATGGCGCCAGAGGCAGTGAGGCATGCGACAGGGGCGGCCAGGGGGAACATCGATCAGCACCATTGTGAGAAATTCTTTATAATGAACCCCGGTACATACAGGATGCGCGAGTTTGTTTTTTTAGCACGTTTTGCATGTTTTCTTGAGCAGGTTTACTCAAGTCCCGTAGTTGTTGATCGGCGCTGAAAACGAGTTGCACGACTTGTCGAGAAACTTAGATTACCCTCAGAACGGCACAGATCAATTTTCAATGATGCCATCACCTCCCCATACTGGCAAACAACTTTAAAATTTTATATTTCCTTGTGGTGCATTTATGAGTGGTTTGCGTATATTGCTATGATGCTTTACGACTTTTTTGACTTTTCATTGTCTCTCTGATTTCGATTATGGTTGGTTTTATTTATTCATTATTCTCTAAAAGATTTAGGCTTATTTATCAGCCAAAATTCGTGGTTAGGTTACACTTATGTCCTTTAATCTGTGAGGAGTAGAGAGAGGGTCTCAGGATCTTGTGAGTGATAAAACTCGCTTTACGCAGGATCTGACCAAATTTAAGACATGTTACCTGAATTAATTATATAGTTTTCAATTTGAGCAATGTTAATAGTACTCCAAAATCTTTGATATCCTTCTCTTGCATTCGCATTTATCTGTGAGGATTCCGTCGGTTCTCTTGTTTCAGCAATTATACTAGTCCAAGATGTGAATAAAACCCATCTTAGTCATTACTTTTTCTTTTATGCTATGGGCGTTATCTACTTCCTGGACGCATGAAAGTCCTGGCGCAGAATACTTCATTGTCATTGATGGGACATTTGGGTTCTCTCTTAAAAATCCAACCTAGCATACGGCATTATGGAATTTAGGTTCTGAGGGACGCATGAATCTGATAACGTTACTAATTCACTAAAATAATTTTCTACAAGTAAATCTGGTATTCTTCCCTCACTATATCATTTCTTGCATGCCCTGTCATCACTTCAGACCAAATGGCACCATACACTTTCTTAGTAACAATGTGATATGCAGTTCGATTGTATACATTCAATTTTCTTGAGTAGAAAAAAGAACTAATATTGTCGTTAGGGCATACATTTCCATTTCCAAGAAGAAAGAGCAGTGCAGGATAAATATATTATTCACATGAAACAGAACATTATTAATAATATAAATGATATAAGTTCAGACTTAATTCACACTAATAACTAGAAATCTTGCATCAATTAAAACTTCGTCAAAATAATTTCTCTCAAAGGTTGTCACCAAATAGAACTGTCATACTGATAGTTTCTCTATTTTTCATGATATGTCACTGAAATTTATTTGGAAGCTAGACTACTTTGTTGTAAGTCCTTTCTGAGGGAAAGGGAGGACGACTACTCTGATCGGTAGTTTTCCGGGGTTTCTCCGATCACACCAGGTGAATGTCGGAACAGTACCCTAAATCTTTCCTTCCTCTTCCTTTTCTTGTCCTCACTCATTACTTACACACACACACACACACACACACACACACACACACACACACACACACACACACACACACACACACACACACTACACTACCACAATTGTTGGTACCCAGAGACTGTCTGGTGGGATATAGCTTGTTGGAGAATATCCCCGCAAGCCGACGTAAGTTGGCACCGGATCTCGCCGTGCAGCGGGGAACATCTCCACCACCTCCCGCGATAAAAAAGTAGTATACTTACGTAACTAATGACCTTAGAAGTTTTGCGTGGAATCGCAAATCAATCAATCTGGAACTTACGCTTGTCTCGGTTGGGGTGGTGCTCCGCTGTGGGAGATACCTGAACGGGAAAACAGCAAGCCGACTTGTAGATCCACACTGGATCTCGTCATTCAGCGGGGAGGGATCGCTACCATCCTCAATGATTTAAAAAATGCACTTCACTTACTGGGCAAATGAACGCGTCCGGAACACGAAATAACCAATCAATACGATTGAAATTTTCAAACCATTGTAATTTGATGTTAAAAAAGTTAAGGACCACCGATATTGAATATAAAATGACTCAATCTCTCTTTTTGTTTGCCCGCTCATTTTAAACAAAGTGATTGGGCGAAAAGAAACTTGGGCACTCAATGAGTGCTCTCATTACAATGTCACGGATGAGTCACATCAGGAGAGCCAATGACCGCCTTCTTCCTCCCCTCAAGGAACCCGAGGAGCTGCCAGCGGACGCGTCTGTCTGTGCAGGGCGGGTGGGCAAAGGGAGTGCGTGGCGGTGCGTGGCGCGGAGGGCGTCGGGTGCGTGGGAACGCGTGGCGTGGCGTGGCGCGGCGCAGAGGGCGTCGGGTGCGTGGGCGCCGGGGTGTGACGGGCCGGAAACTGCTCAGCGAGCGCATAGCAACGGACAGCACCCTCCCCCTCCGCCTCTTGCCAGGGCAGCTGCACTCGGCCGCGACACATCCGCCTCCAATCAAGCCATTGAGAAGGGAACGAGTCCGAACGACCCTATAAGCCGTATGTTAATTGCGTTCCGTACATGTGGAAGGTGTGTAGCCCCTGGCGCAACGGTACTCAAAAGTATTCAATGGCGACTACGAAACACACATCGCGATGCGTCGCTGGTATTGGGAGTTCTGATTTTTTGTTTATCTTCATTACTAAATTGATTTTTCTCTTGCCGCGCCTGCTCAAGCTCTCAATCTCAAAACAAACTCTTGCGAGTACACTACATTCACAGATCTCCATCTTGAGTGTCTCCTCCCGTGACATCAGTATTCTTTCTAGACCGCCAAGTGTTCTAACATCAGGAAATCTGCAGACTTCCTCTTGAGCCATCTTCCCTTCAACTTCTGTTCGTGCACCATTATCGCTATCAGTCTCTAATCTATTGTACAAACGTCCTTATACTGCAGCAATCATTTTCTTTCAATCATATCCACTACGTTTCCTTTCACCGCCAAAATATTTCGAATGAAGGCGTTCCTGATATTTTCACGCCGTGTTTATTTATTTATTTATTAATTTATTTTACGTCAAAAAATACAGTTAAAAACTGCGTATGACGTGCTATGACGAAAAGTGAATTGTGTGCACATTTTCAAAATCCTGTGATCCCCACAATAAGTCATATACTACTTAAATTTTGAATTTTGAAAGGGAGAAAAAAAAAACAAAAAAACTCCCATGTAATAAAATATATTTTCAAGGATATATAAGCAATAAATTTTTGCTCTTATTACTTCCTGCCGCGACAACATGGAAACGATAATTTGAATAATTGTATTTCCCACTGAATTCTAGAAGACGTGCACAGAAAATGAAGTTACATTTATGTCCAGAAGCAAAACAAGGGGCCATCTCAGCATTTGCTCAATGGATCAGGGAAACTGGACGAAAACCTGATCGAGATGGGGGTCATTGACCCGGAAGCTGTGTTACAATAGTTGTTACAGGTTGTTTATACTCATTTATACAGTCCAAATGGTAATTAATGCATTATGTATCATTGTTAAAATTAATGTTACTTTTCTTGTGATGCTCAGTATAGTCTCTAATTGTATAGAATCAGTTATGCAGCAGAAACGATTTCACTTGGGATTTAAACTTTTCTATTGAATTTAATCGTTTAATGTCATCTGGCAAAGTGTTGTAAAATAATGTACATGTATTGTATGTGAATTTTTTGTAATGAGCTGTTGATACTGTCACCTGATGAATATGATTTCTACGTCGAGTGTTATAGTAATAGACTTCGGCATTTTCTGAAAGTATATTCCCGCCCTTAAGCAAGTCATTTTTTACAAAAACCACTGATTCGTAAATAAAAAGACACGGTAATGGTAGAATTCCTAGATTAATGAAGATAGGCTTACATGAATCACGTGGGTGGGATTTGGTTATTATTCGTACAATTCGTTTTTGTAATCTAAAAGTCTGGGAGCTAGAAGATGTATTTCCCCAGAATATTATGCCATATCTCAGGCTGGAATGAACATTCGCGAAGTATACACAACGAGCAGTATGAAGGCTGACTGAATTTGTAAGAATTCTGAACGCGTAGCATAATGAACTTAATTTTGTGTTCAATTCATTTAAATGGACGTTCCATTTAAGGTTTGACTGAATTGAGAGACCTAAAAATTTTGTTGCCTTAACATGAGTCAATGGTACACTGTTCATTTTCAATGGAGCACAGAATTGTTTATTTGAAATGGAAAACTGCATTAAAACCGTTTTCTTTTCGTTTACTATTAATTTGTTATTTCGGAACCAATTTGAAACATCTGATATTGTACTGTTTACGGTTTCTTTATTTCAAAGGATGTTCGTATCATCCGCAAAGAGAACCGTTCTTCCGTTTCGAATCGTCGAGGGCATATCGTTTACGTAAAGTAGGAACAGAATAGGGCCCAAAATCGATCCTTGAGGAACTCCACATGCAACGGGCAAAGAGTCGGAAAGGTGCGTACGCAATGTTCCATCATTCCAGTAAGGTATTTCAACTTTCTGAGATCGTTGTTTAAGGTACGAACATAACCAATCTAGAGCAATACCACGGATTCCATATGAAGGTAATTTTGAAAGTAAAATGTCATGATCAAAGATTGTCAAAAGCTTTTGAGAGATCTAAAAATAATCCAATAGGTGCCTCGTTTTGATCTAATGATGAGGCGACATCTTTAAGGAGAGAAAATATAGCTGTTTCCGTTGATTTTGATTTTCTAAATCCATGTTGGCAATCTGCAAGCGCGTCGTGTTTAGTGAGAAAGGTTTCCATTCGTACGTAAAAAAGTCTCTCTAATATTTTTGAAAAAACTGATAGAAGAGCAATGGGCCGATAATTTTGAATTTCATTTTTGTTGCCTTTTTTGAAGAGCGGCTTAATTTTAGCTGTTTTGAAAATATCTGGAAACGTTCCAGTGCATAAAGATGCATTAAATATGCGAGTTAACGGGTGTATAATGGCATACGCACAAGTCTTTAACAAATAATCTGGGAATTCATCTAAACCGGACGAATATTTATTTTTTAATTTACCGATTATTTTGAGAATTTCATAGGAAGAAGTTTCGGAAACGAACATTGTGTCTAAAATTTTGGGTGAACTGTCTGTTTGTCTGTTTTTGAATTTTGTGGCTGAAGACCCTTAGTGAGATCGGCAGCAATTCTCGAAAAATATTGGTTAAAGAGACTAGCCACTGTTGCCTGATCGTTTACATTTATATCGTTATATTTTAAAACAACATTCTCTACGGGTTTTCTAGTTGATTTGGTAGTATTTTTTATTATATTCCACATTGCTTTTGTTTTATTATTTGAGTTCAAAATATCCTGATCGTTTTTCACGATTTTAGCCTGCCTTATGACTTTTCTTAACAATGATTTGTATTTTGTAAAGTAGATAAGGAAATCTTGAGATACGTCATGACGTTTAGAAATGAAAGAAAGAATTCGCTTGTTTTTACAAGATGTCTTAATCCCTTGTGTTATCCAAGAATTGCTTTTCCGTGAAATATTTAATTTTCGTTTTTGAAGAGGAAAGCAAGTGTTAAAATGAATTGAAAGAGTTGAAAAAAAAAAAAAGAATTATATTTGTCGTTTGTATCAACAGTATTATAAACCGCTTCCCATGACTCCTGCGTCAAGTAATCAATGAATAATTTTATTTTACTTTTTGTAAACAATCTAGTCATACGTGTATTATTTATTGTGTCAGTGATCGCATTTCTTATAATGGTAAGAATTTGTGCATCGCGGTCACTGTATCCTAAATCTTTTGTTTCAACTTCATATCGAGTAGTGGTTTTGTTAATTATAATTTGATCAATTGCATTCATCGAATTTTGTGTGATCCGCGTAGGTACATTAATTGTAATGTCTAAATTGAAGGAATTAATTAAATTGAGAAACTTTTCTTTCTCGCAAGATTCGACCAGAAAATCAATGTTAAAATCTCCACATACAACAATGGATTCAAAAGAGCGATTGCTGACTTTGTTAAGTGTTATCTCCAGGTTTTCTAAGAACAAAATATAATCTGCAGTTCTCTTTGTTGGAGGTCTGTAAATGCAAAGTATTATCACTTTTAGTGAAGTAAGATGTACGACAGAAATTTCGAAAATATTTTCAATGGAATACACATTTAATTCCGCTAAGGGGATAGAATCTATATTATTTCTAACGTAAATACAGGAACCCCCATACGTAGGATCTTTAAGGGATTTTCTCTCTCTCTCTCTCTCTCTCTCTCTCTCTCTCTCTCTCTCTCTCTCTCTCTCTCTCTCTCTCTCTCTCTCTCTCTCTCTCTCTCTCTCTCTGCAATAAAAGCCTGCGAGGTAAAAGTTTGGAATTTGAAAAATGCTAAGTTCATTAGGAGATAACCAATGTTCTGTAAAGCAAAGAACGTCCGTTTGATTTAGATCGCTCTGCAGAGCTGCCTCGATAAACTCAGTTTTATTTGAAAGGGATTGAACATTATGGTGAAGAATGTTTATTTTTTGCAAGTACCTACACGAATGTTTTTCTGCTGCATCTGACTGTAGTTGCTATATATTTACTCCATTTTTACCTCGAGTGCGTGGTCGAAGGTTGTAGTGTGTCCCGGCAGTGACAGGTTGTGAGGAAGATGGGGCATCAGATGTAGACGAATTGGTAGTGGGAATGGGAGAAACGGGAATATGTTCAGAGAAAGAGACAACAGGGCTCGTAACAAGGGTGGGGGGTGGAGAACGTAAGGAAGGTGAAAGGGAAGGATTTTTGGCAGGAGACTGCGTAGGACTGGAGTTGATGTATTGTGGAAGCTTGTTACCGACTGCATGTTTTCCAGCAAGGTTCATGTGAAGACCATGCCGAGTGAAGTGTTTTGCTGAGAGGAAATTAATTTCAAAAAGTGTGACATTTGTTTCTCTCAGCTGTAGTTTCAATTGTTGGTTTGCGTGCTTAATCTCGCTGCATATTGTTGGTCTGTTGTACCAGAAGGGCAGAGTCGAGACTACAATGTTAGTATTTTGGGCGGCACATTGTAATTTGTTAACATGTTGTTCAGGTGTGAAGTTACCGCCCAAGTTAATGTCATTCTGCCCTCCTATGATAATGACTGTGTCCTGATTGGTCATTATTTTCGTGTGGGTGTCCAATTCTGCAGTCACATCTGCAAACCTCCCGTTAGGTTTAAAAATAGATGAGACTGAGAAATTGGAGGGTAACTTCCTACTAAGAATGGAGGAAAGATGGCGGCCATGACTGTCAGCTAAAATAAGTACCTGTTTTTTAGGCTCAGTAGGAATGTCTTTGTTTTCAAGTGAGCTAGGATGCGCAGCTTTACGTGTTTTGGTTTTGACGCGCTTCCTAGCCTGTTTGCGTTGGTTTGTGCATGTATTTGTCGATGGTAGAGAAGGGTGATGAGGATCAGGAAGGCGAGGAAAATCTGTTTCATAATCTAAAACACTAAATTTGTTTTAGTTGTGACTGGATGCGGTGTCTGTGTCTTTTGTACAGTTACGGGTGTACGGTTGGTATTATTCGCAGTGTTGCCGACTTGTATCCAACCGTCTGTGTACAGAACGACCTCTTCCAACCTTCGGATATGTTGATCTAAATTATTGTTTACGTGTGTGAAAGCTTTCAGAAGTTCGGCTTTGAGAGTGTAGAGAGTAGAACGAACAGTAGCCATGTCACGAATGCGTTTTAATGTACGTGATAAAAATTGAAATAAATACAAGAAAACCCAGATAGAAGCAACAAAAACCTAGCTT